>SCLG01000001.1:1135046-1177634 GCA_004367875.1 Oikopleura albicans
AAGTAAGGGACAGTTTCTCAAGTAAGGGCCGGGGTCGCCAAGTAAGGGACGGTTTTTTTCGAAAAAAAAATTTTGACGCCAAGTAAGGGACACGTGTTGTAAAGTAAGGGATGGTTTTTTCAAAAATGATGAATGAGTCGCCAGTTATGTTTATAATGAATCTTTAGCACAAAAATTAAATAAAAAACACCTAAACATTTGAAGCATCTTATTGGTAGACTATGGACAAGACTTTCTGACAAAAACTCTGGGTGCGCCAAGTAGGGGCCAGGCGCCAAGTAAGGGACGCTTTTTCAAAACAGGAAACCGTCCCTTACTTGGCGACCCCTCTGTAGGCCATTTTCCCGGGTGATTCATGACTCATCGAGTAAAAATCTGAATCAGGCCTGATGAGTCAGCCGGCTATAGCCTATAGGCTGAGAGTCTTAAGCCAAGAGTCTTGGCCCAAGACTCACGCAAAAGTGACAAGATAGGTAACGCGATTTTAACATCAATTTTCGTCAACGTAGTATGTTGACGTTTATGTATTTTCACCCTCGTCAGGATATCCAATAAAATAGCCGAAATTTTATCCACAAACTGTAAACGCCAATCAGCCGCCGACAAATCATTTTTTAACCCTACGTTGACGCAAATTGAAGTTAAAAACGCTTTACGAGTTTAACAATTGTACAAAAATTCTAGAAAGATATCAAAAATGAAGAAAAATGGATTTTATTTCTTTTTTGGACACTATTTTTAAAACAAAAATTTAGATTAACAAAAATTTAGATTTTCGAAAATTATGCGTAGATTTAAAAAAAGCTCAACAGTTCTTTTAAAGTTCTTAAATTTTTTTCTAGATTGTGCTGAAATTAGGCTGGAAATTCCAACTTGGAATGAAAGCACTTGTATATTACTGAGCTGAATTATCATGATTTTTTACGATTTTTGTGCGTGAACCGTTATTTTAAATTACCCAAAACTGTAACACAAGAAGTTACGGATTGTTTAAAATAAAAGTTTTTTATTGACTACTAGGAACGGGAGTCTTTGTGGGGTAATCCGTTTGACATTTTCGGCTTGTTCAGGCTGATTATTACGTTCAATGTTAGTAAACGCAATTGTCGAAGAAAGTAGAATATTATGATAAAAGAGAAATAATTTTGAATATGTTGACCGTGTTCATACTTTTCTCCCTATGTCAGGCCAAAAAGGTTTGCATGTTCAAAAGATAGTACACGTACGGATATCATAGAAAACTTAACTCCCAAGGGGACCAATTTTCACAAAACGCCCTAAATCGACCGAGAACCGGGCCTTATCGAAAATCTTTGAGGCACGGGTCTGGTCAAATTTTATGAGAAAGAATATGAAACGTAAATTATTCATAACTCACTTTTTTGTAAGCTTAACATAGCCGTAAGGCGTTTTGTGCAAATTTGCACATTTGTACCCATATAGACTAAATGCTACTCGGGACTCTTAGGAGTTAAAAAAAACAGGAACCCATGAAACCCTCAACAATTATTATACACTTTTACATAGTATTTTGACCACCCTAAGTATAGCATATACAGTATAGCCCAGGGCTCAACACAATTGGCTCGCTTTGGCTCACTCTTTCGTGTTCGAGCAAGCCGAGCCGAGCCAAGCCGAGCCAAAGAATGTTTGAGCTCGAGCGAGCCGAGCCAGAAAAATAACCAATTATAACGAACCCTTCAATGAATTTGCCAGTTCGATCATTTTGAGCTGGATTATTGTAATTCACCAGAATTAATAGACACAGCCTCGATTACGTCAAAGGAAGACTCTAATGCCAATCTAGAATTTATACGTATTTTAGGCTGTTTCAACCGGCCGTACGTCCAGTATAATTAAAGGCGGCATCAGCGGGGTTACATTTGGAAGTAGTATTATAAAGGGAAAACAGATCGGAATGGGAAATGGGACGAATCCGAACGATATCTACAATGTTGATGGGCAGCTCTACACGACGCTCGTTGAAAATGTGCCTGGTTTAGCGCAATTACCGCCATTTACCAGCGAACCGAAAATCAATCAATTTTACAGATACGACACGCTTTCCGAAATGATTGACGAAATTTGTCATCGTGATTTCAAAAAATGGGCAAACACTCAAAATATACTTGTTAACGATACAGTGAAGGGTGAAAGACGGGTAAGTTGGGACATTTAGGACTGTACATATATATACACCAGGTGCGCCGTTATGTTTCACCCGGTTATGTTACAATTTTTCCCGTTCGTCCCGTTATGTTACAAGTTTTTAGCAAAAAAATTTCTGGCGTTTTTGCCTACGCACTACGCGGTTATGTTACAATTTTCCATTATTTTTTTAATTTGTACAACAAAACACGTATTGCGCAATATTTTTCCCGTTCATCCCGTTATGTTACAATTTATACAAAAAAACACGTATTGCGAAATATTTTCCCCGTTCGTCCCGTTATGTTACAATTTTTGATTTTTTGGCGTTTTCCAGCGAAATTGCCTACGCACTGCGCCGTTATGTTACAATTTTCCGTTATGTTACACTTTTTGTATTTCGTTTTGTATCATAACGGTGCACCTGGTGTATTATCTTTTTAGCATTTTTCTTCATCCACTTGGTGTCCCAATTTGGACTACAAAGCCACAGTTGCCATATCTTGCTAGTGGTTTGGGACACCCGCAGATTTTTACGCGACAAATATAAAAGTGATATAACGGCATATTTATATGATTTATGTCTTGACTGAATTTTTTATGACGTTTTGTAAAAATCTGATGACATTTGTGGTACTGGTGTCGGTAGTCAGTTTGTCACCGAGCTCGAGGCGGCTCGTAGAATAGATACGAGTGCGTATTCAACCTACGAGTCAAATTTTACCCATGTCAGTATCTCTCATGAAATCAAATGAAAAGCCCAAAAAACAGTTTTTCGACGACTAAGTTTTTGGTTTTTTTTTGACTGTTTATAAGGTCAAGTCATTTAAAGTGAACTCGATAAAAGACATGAATTTGTTTTCAAGACTTGACTGTACAAGTTGGTGTACAAGTTGACTGTACAAGTTGGTGTTAATAGAGGGGGAAACACAAACTGGGTAAAAAGCAAAATTGATTTTTTTTCAGCACGAGTTTTTATGTCACATCAATTCCAATACTATTGAAGAAGCAGAAGATTGCACACAAAATCGGTCAAGTGATTTGATCACATTATTCGAATCCATTTACAATGATAAGGACGACTGTAAGTATTATTGTTTCAGTTACCAGAGTGTAAACTCTGGTCCTCCTTTTGGTCAGCTAGCTACCTTTAAGCTTTGTGATGAATAGAAAGAGAAAATGGATTTATAAATGGGAAAAATTATCTGAACCCAAAACGAGCATAACGGAAATTTCGTATGACAGTTACAAGAGTACCATAGTTAAAACTTTTATTAATTGTACATAGGTATAAGATTAAAAATTGATGAAAATTTATGCAGAAGTAAATTATTCCCGCAATTATTTTAGATGAAGACTATCACTTTTTCAACTTTTGGCAAAATCAATTTGTTAGGGGTTGTCAACGAACAACTCACAAACAATAAAATATTTGCAGGTTGTAAATTATAGGAAAACTAAAGCAACATTAAACATTTTGTCGAAGTTCGACATTATGCTCATCAAACATTAAAAAAAAATGGAAAATATTGTCTAAGATATTTTTTCGTTTGGTGATTTTTTTGTAATTGACTTGTTGAGTTTACAACCCATAAACTGACATATACCAAAACTCGTCGATAGACAATAAAACGGATGTTGGGAATTTTACTGAAGATGAGAATTTTGATTGGCTTTTTGTTTACTTTTACGTCAGTTATCGAGAAGTTGACATTCGCCCAATTTGGTTCGATTTTGCTCCAACACCGCTCCAAGTCGAATTTGTGTTTCAGCCAAAAAATATCATTGATGTGAAAATGATGGAGCGCGAGATTCAACTTTCGGCAGAGATGTAAAAATTATGTGTTTTTTCAAATAACTTTAGATTTTATCATAACGCAGACAGAACAGCAGAAAGGCTATTTAGAACGTTTTTTGTGGTGTTTAATAATTGTTTACTGCGTCCTGACTTCATTTCATTATGAGATTTTATCGTGAAAACGGAAAAAAATAACGCGACAACGATGTGTTCAGCCCATTTACGATCACGAACGAAAAACTACCATTTAGAACGTTTGATGGTTCTAGTAAAGAACCTATTTTTATTTATTTTTGTTTTTCACATTTTCGTCATTTCCGAACGAAATTAGGGTAAAACTTCATGCGTTACTGTTAGGAAAAGAACAAGTTTAACCAAAAAACAAGTATCTTCAAATACTGGTGTGGGTCGTCAGTTTGTCACCGAGCTCGACGCGGGTCTTACCATAGATAAGGCCGAGTACTGTTTCAAACTTACAAGCGAAATTTCTCGGTGTCACTTTTTTCTCACTCCAGTATATCAAATTCGAAAACAACAAACTAGAACGCGTTCGAACGAAATTAGAACAGAACTTGAACATCTCTGACTTTCGGGATATATGCATTTGGAGTGGTTCGATCCGCGTGTTTCGTGGCTCAGTATGCGAGAGTTTGCTGCAATTAGTTCGATTGATATGGATTCGAATACCATTTGGCTACCTAGAATTACGATACGGGACGGCGAAATTGTTGACTACAACACATTTGCCGAAGGTGAGCTTTCACTATTGAGATTATGGGGAAACATGTACGGTTAATGTTTAACCGTTAAACTATAACGTTTTCTGCTCATTAAATAAAGATACAGCGTATGCTGACTATGCACGTTTTTGTCTACCACGCATGGGCGGCTATCTCGTACTTTCCCCAAACAATATCTGTCAAATAACTGCGCAGAGCATACGCAGGTTTTTGAGGGACACGCAGGAATTGGCCACATGGGCTAATTGTAGTGGTCAAAAATGGGATTGGGGTATTTTGGATTGTTTCGCGACCACATGGTTTCGTCGCGAATTGTTGTTCAACATTTGGTTTCTTGACCAAATAGCGATCACTATTTTTTTGTTGGAAAAAAATGATCGCGAAAGTACTCATAAACGGGTACCCTAAATCGTCACTTTTGTGCTGAGCTTTATCGTCATCAATTTCTTGTCACCAATTGGACCAACCTGCTTTCATGCGGTAAACTCGTTATTGACGACCGACAAATTCACATTTCTCCCAAACTATATCCGTTTTACCCCGCCCATTAAAAAAAATATTTTAGAGGCGAAACCAGTAAAAGTGTTTATGGACGGAAGAGTGACAATGACGCGTCTGGTGGTTATAACGGCCCTTTGTGATCTCGGAAAAGATATCGGCGATTATCCGTTTGACCAACACGAATGTCCGCTTCGATTCGGATCGTTGAACTATTTTAATCATAATTTGAAGCTGAATATACACAGGTGGGAGCAATATCGAACCATTCCGCCGTATGGAATCGCACATGATTCGAATCATTGGAATGATACAAGAAGGGACTTTAGATCAATTGACTATAAATCAACTAGAGGAATGGCATATATTATTAACCTCGAATTCTGGCGGCCCCTAAAACTAGCTGTTTTACCGGTTTGGTGAACTGCTGCGCTCCCGACAGTGTCGTATTGGAATAATTAAAAACGGTCAGACTGTTTAAACGGTCAAAGGGTAAAAAACGCCAGTAAAATCGAATAGCGAACAATAAGTCAGAGAAACGCGGAGCCGGTCGACCAAACCGAATTTAACTTGAACCCAGTTACAATTTTCGAATAAACCACGGTACCGCCATGTCGTCTATTTCTACGCAGAAAAGTTATAAGTTGCAAGTAATATCTAAAATGGGTTTAACAGTCATGCGCATCTGGGGTAGCAAGCTACCCAATTTGCTCTAGCGCTCCAAACAATGAACGGATTTTTTTGATAATTATTTTATTTTGAAGCCCTGTTCTTCTCTTACTGGGGTGATTTTCAACCTTAACCCTCGTCCTCCACGGACCCAAACGTAAAAACAATTTTCTGAAAAAAATATTTTTCTCCCATATAAAAACGTAAGAAATTTGTTTGATTTCAAATCCGTTGTCCGTTTTTTATTGTCACAAGCCGTTCTCTTTTATTTAGAAACAAAGTGAAAATGAGTAGCTAGCTACCCAATATGCGCATGACTGTTAAAATATAGTAATGGAGATTCCCATAACATAATTTACTCCGTAATTTACGTCCATTCTACCCGATAAAGCATTATTTTTTGAAAAACCATTTCCCACGTTGGAAAATTCACCCCATAGGGGCGGCTAATAACGAATATAAAATAACAGACCGCGGGAAGTAAGGACCGTATAAAAATATCTGTAGGGTATTATGTATGCTTTCAAGAGTGGGAAATGATACATGTAAACTTTGAACATTCGGATGAAGCCTTTTTGATGCGTCATCTTTATCAAGACGAACAATTTAGTGTTGTTGTTGTAACCGTGACAATGGTTCGAACGCCGGCATTTTTAACCACAACAATGGTTGCGCCAATTATATTGATTATGCTCTTGACGAATATTGGTTTGATTCTCCCGGTTGAAAGTGGTGAGAAAATGGGTTATACAATTACCATTTTTCTAACGTTAGTCGTGTACATGGAATATATTGCACAACAAATACCTCCCTGGGACAGCTTTTCCGAAACACCTCGTATCGTCCGCTTCTTTATGATGGCTCTGGCATGTATGTTATCAACAAAATTTTAACTTCACTTCAACTCTCAATCTTTCATAATGTCTGAATATGTTTAGGATGCGCTTTTAGCCGGCCACCCGTTAACCAACTAAAGCTCCGTTAACCGGCCACTTTTGGAAAAATTTTTGTGGCCGGTTAACGGCACATTCAGTGTATAACGTTTCACAGGGCTCGTGGGGGTGCTATCCCTTAACAATTTGAGTTGAAATTGTTCTTTTTTTGAATAATTTTCGCAAAGTCTTTACAGGTATATCACTGGTAAACCACCTAATCGGTTATCTTATCGGTACTTTTGATTTAAAAAGTGGTAAGATAAAACGATAGTTATTATGATTGCGAGTTTGTGCATCACAATTGCGTATAATAGTACTTTAAAAATAGTAAATATACTCTGCACACGGCACCTAGTGATCGTCAAGTTTTCCGAAAATTTTCTTATTTCAGTCTTTTTGGCCATTTGTTCATTTGTTTAAACTCTTGAATGTTTGTACCCATTTATATAATTCTATACACCACCTGCGCCGTTATATTAACAATATATTTGTAGTGCTGGCTTCGATATTATTAATTCACACGATTGCGGTCAATTACCATTATCCTAAACGTTCGAAACTGAAGACATTACGTTACAGCACTGTCCGATTCTTTGTTTATTTACGACTGGTTAATAAGGAATGGCTTGCTTTTAGTATATTCTAATCAAATTTAAAAATTACTGTTAGGTGCCCCTGGTTACTACAATATAACCTGGTTTGGGCGAGTAACGATAATCATGCTGTGGGATTATATTTATAGTTATAGCAAGCAAAAGTAAGGTTCTTTCTCTGTCATTATTCAGGAACAATTTACCGATGGCCTTACAGTCTAGAGAAACAAACAGAAAAATGACCATAAGAGAAGGAGAAACTTTTAGTCCACCCGAAGGCACTGTGGGGAGAAAATCAATATCTGGAAAATCAATTAAGAAGAAAAGCAAAGTTGGGTACATATACAAAAATATTTATTTGTATTAAATATAAGGCTCAAAAGCTACATTAATTTGCGTAATGTGTTTAAAAAAAGCATAATGCTAAAAAAAAAGCAATTTGCTAAAGATGGATATTTCATGTTTTTGCGTAATGTAAGAGCTATCATTCACACAGATAACAGATTGTTTGATAAACAGTCCTCCCTCTTAAGTGCCGCCATCTTAATTGCCGTCCCATCCCGCGTTGTTTGCGGGTAGTACCGACACTTATTTGGAAACCTTTTGTTACCTTAATGATAGNGCGTTTAAAAAAAGCATAATGCTAAAAAAAAAGCAATTTGCTAAAGATGGATATTTCATGTTTTTGCGTAATGTAAGAGCTATCATTCACACAGATAACAGATTGTTTGATAAACAGTCCTCCCTCTTAAGTGCCGCACTCGAGCCGCAAACAACGCGGGATGGGACGACAATTAAGATGGCGGCACTTAAGAGGGAAAAGACAAAAGGCAAGTTGATCTGAACTAGAAAATACGTATAGTGCATGTCAAGTCAAATTCCGTTGAACTTAAAAAAACTATTTTCTAGTTCAGATCAACTTGCCTTTTGTCTTTTCCCTCTTAAGTGCCGCCATCTTAATTGCCGTCCCATCCCGCGTTGTTTGCGGGTAGTACCGACACTTATTTGGAAACCTTTTGTTACCTTAATGATAGCCATATCAAGTCAATATTTGTAACTAGCAGCGAACTCATAACCACAAAAGGTTCTGCGCATTTTTAGAAAATTGTTTGTAATATTTATCCTAAATACAGATCTGAAGCGGAACGTGTTGAGTTCCATAGCAAAACAAGGCGAAGGTCATCAATATCCGCTGCTAAGTCGTGAAGAATTTCACACGCTAATGGCGCGCAAAACGATTCGCGCAAATTTCGGCGCGGGACTAATCAATCTGATTGGCGGAACGGAGTTGAGTCGCGAGCGCCATTCTCAAATCAATCGAGACCGCGACGAGTGTTTATATAATATTGAGGAGTTGCGAGAAATTTGGGAGTTTATAGCGCAGGTCTTTGAACGTTTTTGTTTCGTTTTTATTATGTACTCCATTTTTGCTGTTACAATATGGGCGTTTATGGTACCTAGCTACCGCTGGTATAAGGAAAATCAGGCTTATGATGATTACGTAGCAAAATTCAATACTGTTTAAAAAATACATCTTGACTTCAAAATATTAATATTGTATGTTGAAAATAAAGTAAAAACAAAACAAATTGATTATTATTATATTTGATTAATTATTATTAATATACACCGGGTGCGCAGTTATCGGGCGGATTTCGCGACAAAAAACAGGTAACTGCCCAGTGCTTAGGTGGAATAACTACTCAGGGTGCCCGATAACTGCACCTGGCGTAGGCGGACAAGTGAAAAAAAAAAATCGGGAGAAAAGCTGCCCGATAACAGCACGAACGGGCCAACCCGCCCGATAACTGCGCACCCGGTGTATGTCTGATTTGAAATGCCAGGATTTGCCGCCTTTGAAACTCAAGCCTGAGACAATGAATACGACTATAATAATTGAAATATTTAAAAGTGTATATTTTTTTTAAGAATCAGACAGTAATATTTCGCGGCAAATTGTATCGCGACCTTGTGGTGTCGACTTTCTGCTCTCGGCTACCACAACTGGAAGAACCGGTAAGTTACGGTCGGAAAATGGCGGTTTCCAACCGCACATAACAGCCATAAAGTTCAGGGTTTCGTAAAACTAAAGTTTCATAATGAAAGTTCATCAATCCTCCAAAATTTAAGCGTTCGATTTCAATAAAGAAAAAGGTCAAAGTAGACTTATTTACATTATATTTAAGCAAAATCCAAATTCCACATAAAATACTCCCAAAAAGTTGATTAATAAAATTTCAATTGGACAGTCATCTACCGTATGATCTTTCGACACTCACAGTTCCTAGAATTTCCTCACAATTTTATTTGTTAACTCTCAGGGAGAAGTGCGTGTATATAGACACGCAACTTGTTTTTTTGCCGATTTAAGGCATATGGATGCCCCGTAGGGCAAAACGGGTATTGATGACCCCCTCAACTTTTCGAGAAAATTCGATTGACGGTGTTTTTTTTTGCGTAGGTTGGAGATTTCAAACAGGTCTCTAAGCCCCGGTGGCCCAAATCAATTTCTGAATATTCAGATCTACGTAGTTTGACGAGCTCTACAACTTGGTTTTACCATTTTTTTAATTATTGCGAATTATTGTGAATTTTTTAAGTGCGTGTTTATATACACGCATTTTTTCCCTACGGGTTCCCAAAAATTCCTTCCCTCTGAGAGTTAAGTTTAACCAAGCTACCCTAGAAGTGTATACCGGGCACCAAAGACTGGCTACAAAAAACGAGGACGAGATAAATATGCGGTCAACTGGGTGCTTGGCCCAAAAAGATCATTATGTTGAGTAGCAATGTTGAGAATAATTGATTGTCAATAACCATATTTATATTTTTGAATATTAACCCCGAAGCTCCCCATTATGCTGCCTTAACTCCTAGGGGGAAGTGCGTGTAAATAGACACGCAACTGGTTTTTTCGTCGATTTAAGGCATATGGATAGGTCAAAACGGGTATTGGTGACCCCCCTCAACTTTTCGAGAAAATTCGATTGACGGTGATTTTTTGCGTAGGTTGGCGATTTTAAACAGTTCTCTAGGGGGCCCTGGTGGCCCAAATCAATTTCTGAATAGTCAGATCGACGTAGTTTGACTAGCTCTACAATTTGGCTTTGCCAGTTTTTTTGAATTGTTGCGGATCTATGTGAATGTTTTAAGTGCGTGTTTATTTACACGCATTTTTGCCCTACGGGTTCCCAAAAACTCCTTCCCCTAAGAGTTAAAAAGGTATATTTCAACTTTATCCCTGAATGATATAGTCACCAATGCAATTGAGAGAAGTCCAATTCCACCTGAGATATTAATTTGGCCTAACTCAAAGATGTAAAAAATACGCCTGTAAAATCGGTTCAAATAAAATTATTACGATATACTACATTATTACCTTAGTCTAATTGTGGCGAAATCCACGCGATGTCTCAATCCATTAGCAAGATAAAATAGCCAATTTACAGCAATTTCTATCTTTTTAGTTGATTGGGACACCGAGTGGATTTCGCTATAAAAGACTTAAGGACCGGTCAGTCGTGTTGTTTACAAACTGCACGTTCGGGGAAAACGCTATAAAATCCCTTTAACAACAACGATCACATTGTTTTTTGTTATGTACTATAATAACAAGGGTTCTACTTAAACACAGCATAATTTTTAATTTCATATATATCAGCGCCGACCCCCCACGTCGACTTGAACTTCACACAAAGTTAAACTTCTCCGTAGCATCAATTGAACATCGTTAGTGATATCGACTTGCTTTTTTCGGCTATTTGTTCCTACTATAAAGGCGCACAATCGTCAAAAGGCGATTTTGCGTAACTGGTCTAGAAAAAAAAAATATCTCGAAAAAATGGAAAAATGGGAAATTTTTTCAACTTCGTGACCTTGAAATTTAATGATCGAGAAACGATATCGGAAATCCCCTTTCGACGATTCAGGCCAACAAATGGCTTAACATCATGCCGAAAAAACCTTATCTATAGCATCAACAGTACTCAATTGATGCTCAACGATTCAACAAACTTCCTCATCAAAATTCATACTTTAGAAACAAAAGTGTGCGATGCGTTGTGATTAGTATCGAACTTTGCAACCAAATTATGTTTGAACATTTCTCCGAACATTTTAAACTACCATTATGAACAAATTAGACATTAAAACAGAAGAAAACAGTTTTAAATTTTGAAACCTCAATATTTCTAGAATGTGTTACCCAAATGAACTTGACTATTGTTGATAACAATAGCTTACGCCTTAAATAGTAATAAAAACATAAAATGTGCGTGAAAATTTGGGTTTAGAGATTTTTGTGTTTAGTTTGTACACAACATGACTGACCGGTCCTTAAATAAGAATGTAGTAGAAAAAAACTGTCATTTTTTGTCACCCTAGGCCTAAGTGATTAACAAGTGTAGAATTCTTTCCACTTATTTGAATATCATCGTTTGCAGGGCTAGGCATAATTGGCTCTTTTTTGACTCGCCTCGGCTTTTGAGCCCTCAAAAAATTTTTTGGCTGGACTCGACTGTAACTCAAAAAAAAAAATTCGGCTTAGCTCGGCTCGCTCTAGCTCAAATTTTTGACAAGCCGAGTTGAGCCAAATTGCAGTTTTTTGGCTCCAAGCAAGCCAAAGCGAGACAATTATGCCGAGCCCTCATCGTCAGTATTAGAAATTTCGATTTCATTCATTTTCCTCTGGCAAAGTGGCTCTAACTTTTTTAAAAGTTCTTTTTGCAATAGAACATTTTACTGTCCGGGTTTTTTCGAAGTTTGAAGCTAAACCACTTTGTCTCTGTTTTTGTAGACAAAACTTGACAAATAAAATTAACTTGATGAGGCAAAGATCATCAACAACAGATCAAAGGTTGCGGTTTTTTTAAAAGTAGAAAAACCCAACTTACCTCTTGCGGGATTTTGAGACATTTATTTGGCTCACGGTCGTAAGTAAACTGCAGCAAACTTAGTAACCTTAGTTAACTTCGGTGATAGTGTCATTTTGGCTCCTTGGGCGCGTAGGAGTTAAAGCCGCACCGGGTTCGATTATAAATATTTTATTTTGAATCAGATTTTAATTTGGAAAACGAATGTTATATATCTGTATGTACCTTAGAATCTTACTATTATTATAATAAATTATTATATAATAATATTATAATAATATAGGGTATATAATATAATTTATATATAGGGGCTATATAGCCTATAGCGGTTATTCATCCACACGGGTCAAGTTCATATACCAGTTCAGTATCGTGATTTTTTCAGTCATGAGATGCTTTTGTTGAATAGTAGTCTATTGTTACGCAATGTTTGGATTTTTGGCAAACAATTTTGTTAGGATCAAATTTGTCAGTAAATAGAAGAAATGTAATAACGATAATTCGGAGATTTATTTGTGTATCAAGAATACCGCAAGTGATAAATTAATCCTGTGATTTTCAAAATGGGAAAAGAAATCGCTAAAAAATACGAAGGAAAATGGTTTCAGACGAAAAAAGAAAACATGGATGAGGTTTGAGGTTTTAATGTGCAAAATATGAACTTTAATAAACGTTTGTCCAATGACGATCGCTTTTTCAGTCAAAAATGATTGACTAATAATTTATTAGTAATAAGGGACGCTATTTCTTTAGTATTTTGTGGGTTTCATAAGGAATGTTTTTTTTAATTCTCAAAATACACTGCTTAAATTAAGGGTAATTATGGGTAATCAGGCCACTTTAGCCTTCCCAAAACGGCCTGATAAACCCTCAGGTGGCCTGATAAACCCTCAGGTGGTCTGATAAACCCTCAGTGCGTGGGCGGTACACGCCAAAAACTATTAGGAAAAAGTGGCCTGATAAGGGCGGAGCATAAACCCTTAAGCATTGTATTCGTTTGTAAAATAAGCCATTTTAATACCATTTTTAAAGGTTTGAAAATAACCCTTTCGAATACAAAACTGGGCCATAAATCATGGAATAAGACATAAAATTTAGATTTTAAAGGTTAATAAGCCATTTTAAAACACATTTATCCCAAATTTTTAGAATTTTTTGTGGCCGATTAACGGCGCACCCTGTGTATAGTATATACCTACTGTATTTGAAGTCTTAAATTCAGGTCAATGTTGAACTTGGACATTCTTGGGTCGTCCGAAAAACAGCATCCATCATGGACGTACGAACGGAAATTACGGCTAAAGACGAGGGTATGTTTTTTGTGACGAAAACAAAATTGAAAAATTTCGACTCGCTTTTACCCTACAAGGGAACATCAATTCAAAAAGGCATGAGTGGAGAAGACGTTGAAAGTGAGCTTTTATTCGAAGACGATGACAAGTTAAAAGTAACTGGCAAGGTTAGTTTATATTTAGTTATGCGTTATTATGTTTTCGTAAAAAATGTATTACAAGCAGCGCGGTGAGTTGTTTGCGTGGCTAAAGGAAGCTAGGAAATAGGAGGCGCCTATAAAAAAGCATGAGCCAATAGGCTTGCTTGTAATTCAGTTACAGTCGGCTATTATCGTTAACTACGTCATCAAAACACTTAAGTTAACAACTAAGTTAACAATTTCGTGATTGTTAACTCTCAGGGGGAAGGACTTTTTAATAACCCGTAGGAGGAAATTGTGTGCATACGTCGATCTGACTATTCAGAAATTGGTTTGGGCCACCAGGGCCCCCTAGAGAGCTGTTTGAAATATCCAACCTACGCAAAAACTACCACCAATGGAATTTTCTAGAAAAGTTGAGGGGGTCAGTAATACCAATTCTGCCCTAAGGGGCCTCCTTAAATCGACGAAAAACGAAGTCGTGTACATATATGCACACACTACCCCCTGCGAGTTAAGATATTTTGGCTCAAAACGCGTTAACGCGTTAACGTTATAACGGTCACATAAACCACTTGCGCAGTTAAGTTACAGAAATGTAATAACTCGTCTTGATTTCGTAATATATCCTCATTTTATTGCGAAAGTTAATCATTTACATTTTTGCTAGACCTACGCATTGCACAATTAAGTTGCAGTTTTTTCTTTAGACATAAAATCATATCTTTTAGGAAAAAAATCATGTCGTTTTTGCGTTTTTTTAAGTAGTCACTCGTAGTTGTTATATTCTTTTTTGATCCACTTTCACAAGGTCCCCTTGTTATACTAATTTCCCCAGATAAAAACAAAAATAGTTTTAAACTTAAACATTTTTAGGGCATAAAAGCAGGATCAAAACTTGTGAACTCGACTCGTTTGTTTTGGCTGGAAGGAGACCAAATGATTATTGAACAAACTGTCAACGGCGTTTCTGGAAAACGATATTTTGTACGGGAATAATTTGTAAAAAAATGACATTAAAATTGTACACGCATAAAACGTTCTAATTATTATTTTAATCTTAAAATAAATTTTGGATTTGATTGGGTTGACTATAAGCTTTTCTGGCGGGCGTACAAGAGATACACCGCCCATGCAATTATCTGGCCGAAATATAATATTTTGTCATTTTATTGCAAAATTTCATCATTTTAATTTTAGAATGATCGCCTACGCAGTTATCTTGTAGTTTGCGGAGTTATCTTGCCGTTTTTTTTATTATTAAAATCATATTTGCTTTAGCACAAATCACATAATGTCGATTTGGCATAATCTAATACATAAATAAAATCTCTAGTACTTGGAATAAATAGACAGGACTTCGCCGAATGCGGACTTTTGCGGTAAGCAATTTAGTAGCTGAGTCACCTTCTATAATAAGATCTACCATTATTAATGCAGTATTTGAAAACAAATTACCATTGTATTTATTCTATTTTATTTTAAAATAGTCTAGGATTAAAATTGTGCTAATAGAACTAAATAAATATATGTCATCTTGAAGCGGTAAATTTTAATCAACTGTGGCAGCTTCAGCAAATTGGTCCTCTGCTCAACAGAATTCCTTCTTCGTTTTTTTGTTCGGATTTCCCCCTGGGAGTTAAGTCATCTGAGATACTACAAAAATAGGTCTCTGGAATTTTGATGAGTCATTTTCCAAGCAGCGGGGGTTCGGTTGGTTTTGGACAAAAACACCAGCAAACACTTTGCACAATTCGCCGTTTCTTCATTATTATGCACAAAGCAAGAAGCCAAATAAAAATGGCAATGTCCCAAATGAAGTCCATTGGCTCCCAACAGTGCATATGCCCCTCATCGATGTCGTTAACGGGGTGTCCTAAAATTTTAGCATCCATAGTTTATTAAAATTAAACATCGTGTAGTAAGGTTGGGACTGTATTTGATAATAACGCGTAGGTTAGATCATACATCTTGATTCTGTTAAGATGTGGCTCCTTCATTCATTTGCTTTATTCTCCTTTTATTTGAGAATCTAGTGCATACAATGTATTTCAAAATGAATACTCGTTATATACAGGGTACGTCGTTAACCGGCCACTAATTCTTTTAACCGGCCGGTTAGCGGGGTTTCGGACGGTTAACGAGTCAATCCGTAGGCCATTTTTTGCGGAAATTGTAAAATTCGTTGTTTTCATATTTCTGGTACTGACCCGAAATGCCCAGAAGTAACCGAAACTTAAGGCTGACATGTTTTTTTTATTCTCTTTAATTTCCGATTATTGTGGTCAATTACGGTCATTAGGAAAAAACAATCAGATTTTGAAAACTGGACATCAAAAAATCTGACTTAAAAAACGCCTCTCCAACTTGATTAATTTTAAAATTCAAAAAATGTCATTTTGGAGACTCCAAACTGTACTGTACAGTTGTATCGCCCATATATTTACAACTCACATCGTGACAAAAATCCCTTATTTTGAGGAACTTGTGGTCCGAGTCATAACGCGTCGAAGTGGCCTATTTGTACTCCCGAGGAAAAATGGCCCGAAAAATGGCCCGAGGAAAAATGGCTCATATCTTGACATATTTAAGACCGTATGACTCATGCAAAACTGAAAAGATAAGGACAACACAAATGTACACTAATGCTTACGAGTGTCAAGGCGCACAGAATATCTCGAGTTTTATCATTATATTGTATAATCTATATATTAAATTATTACTACCTTTTAATTCTTCTGGCTCAGAGCAAACCATTTTATTTAAAACTGTTTGAGCGGAATGTCGTTGGTCCAGGAAGGAGTTAATAAATCTGAGTGTGACGCAATCGCAGATCCATGGGTTATTTTCAAGAATGATAGTGAGTCCCGTACTATGAGTTAACCATGACACATACGGTAGTTGGAGTTTGTTATCATTGAGCGACAAATGAACCAGCCGTGGGTTTTTTGCGAATAAATTTCCATCGAGCTTTCCGATTTGGTTTTTGCCTGTTTTGTTGTGGATGGAAAAGTATGCCAAAATAACGAATCACCTTGCTCTTGAATATAAGGGTGTCCGAGTAGCGCCAAATGTTTAAAAATGAATTTGAAAAAAAACAACTGTGGCCACAAATTAATCTCATTTTTTTTCGAATCATAATGGTCTAAAATGGTCGCATTATAAATAAATATACACCTTTTTTAAGTAACAGTTCCACTTAACTCTCAGGGGAAGGAGTTTTTGGGAACCCGGAGGGGGAAAATGTATGTATATAAACACGCACTTAAAAATTCACAATAATACGCAATAATTCAAAAACACTGGTAAAATCAAGTTGTAGAGCTCGTCAAACTACGTCGATCTGACTCTTCATAAATTGATTTGGGTTTGATTTTTGGGATGTAACACAATAATAGTTTTTGCAAGACTAGTACAACGCTGATACACCAGNCAATAATACGCAATAATTCAAAAACACTGGTAAAATCAAGTTGTAGAGCTCGTCAAACTACGTCGATCTGACTCTTCATAAATTGATTTGGGCCACCAGGGCCCCTAGAGAGCTGTTTGAAATCTCCAACTTACGCAAAAAACACCGTCAATCGAATTTTCTCGAAAAGTTGGGGGGTCAGCAATACCCGTTTTGCCCTACGGGGCCCCCATATGCCATAAATCGACGAAAAAACAAGTTGCGTGTCTATATACACGCACTTCCCCCTGGGAGTTAAAGTTACAGTTTTTGTTCCATTTTTCGGTTTACTTTGAGCAGGTAGGCGGAACTGTTACTTTGAGCAGTTAGTGCGTAGGCGTAAAATAGACTGTTACTTTAAGCAGCTAGGTGGTCTATGTAACACAATAATAGTTTTTGCAAGACTAGTACAACGCTGATACACCAGGTCTATATTGCAAATTTTCTAGATACTAATGTAGCAATAGAATAAAGGCTTCAATTATGCTCCCTTCGCTTTAGATTTACAGAATTTCGAAATTTTCATACACTTTTTACTCTCATAAGGGACGTTTCTGGGCCCCGAAAAAATCGAACCCCTAAAAAAACCGTAAAATGTTTTTGACAAACTTAGAGTCCTTTATGGAATAAACGTCCGTTATGGGAGCGTCCCTTATGAGAGTAAGGACTGTACTAAAAATTCTTTTGTTATAGTAAAACTATTGACAATTATATCATTAACCTGAGCTATTTTTATCTTGAGATAAAGTAACTACTAAAGTTCAAAGGATTTTGAAAAAATTGTTTTGAGAGATTTTTTTCTGTAATTATAGTTTCGGTAAAGGATTTTTTTAACGATTTTTCGTTATTTAATTATTAAGTGTGCCCCTTTGTTTCAGAGTATAAAGCGTTGCATTTAGATCTAGTTAAAAAAATATTTAGAATCGACCTAGTTGGAATACACCCTAGTTGGAACCTAGTTGATTTGTGGTTCTTTTTAGTTCACCAGATTGAGCCCGCCCTGTACCACAAAAAAGGCTTAGAAATTCCTTCAAAATTATTTTTTTGTTTTATATAGCTCTCAATTATTGAACAAAAGGGTTTATAAATAATAATACTATTCATTTATAATAGAGGGTCTAAGGCTCAATGCGGATGTACAGTTTAAAATTGTATATCACAATATGCGGGCTTTTTACTTTATTTCCGTTCACTAGTGTGTTAAGAAACGGCATGAATTACGCCAAATTTGTTGACATTTTTGGGAACATTTTCAGAGTGGGGGGTAACCGCAGTTATGTGCGTTAACAAGAGATGGCAGTCGTACGCCCTTTTCGTGATATATTATATTATGAACAAACGCTACCCCGTTTTCGTTATGAAAATCCACTTTTTTGTGTCCAGAAACAACATAATAAAATAAACTGATATATGATGCACTTTTACCAATTGACCACACACAGAATTTGAATATAACAAAAAAGTTCGGCGCTTGAGCGTAAAAGCCATGTACTCTAACGTACTCTAAAATAACGTACTCTAAAATGCTCTCTAACGCCAAATCGTGTGTCCTTTTTAATCTTTTTTTCGAATTTGCAATCTTCGAGTTAAAGTGCATCATGTATGTGTGTCGTCCTACAAATTCGTGATAATGTGCATGAAACAGTTCTATGCTACACAATTTTATAAATTGATTTTGCTACTTTATTTTATTTTCATAAGTTTGTTCTTGAAATTTCATTAGACCCGTCTATCAGGAATTTTTGATAAGACTTCATTTTCCACGAATTTAGGGCATTTTAAAGAGATTCGTGCAAATTGGCACGATTGTATCTCTGGGAGTTAAGCTGTCTAAATGTTGAGTATCAGTCGGTTAAGTTTCACTTGCCTTATTGTGGTTAAATTATACCGACTAAAATTTGTTGCTTTGAACAATGGCGTTTAATTTTCTTTTATCTTGTCAACATTTTTAACTCTAGCATAGCCCCATAAACTTAAACACACTAGTAGGCCTGATTATTCTAATCAATGTCACAACTAGCGCCGACAGGATTTTTGTTGAGAAGCGATTTTTGGGAGATATCAAACGAGTGTTTTCTCAATTATGCTGGTTTAAAGAATTGGTTTCATTTCGGCCCAATTCCTGTTCCAAAATTGGAGAACCAAGAGATAAAAAAAATAATCGCTTGACGAGGACTATAGATTAACTTATGTCACTGTATACCGTACGCTTCAATAAACTTCTATTCCATAATCTGACAATAATCCCAGCCAATAATGGCAAAATTCGGGGTAAATATAATATTTATATAAGTTGTATATCATATAGGTGTAGGGTGGCCAGCTGCATATACAGTATATGCAATTCATTTCTGGTTCTGAGATTACCTATTTTTGGACTCAAATTTAGGATTTGCATTAATTCGAAATTTCATCGAATTATTTCTATGGCCATAATTGGAAGGTCAAAAATATGTACGAGCGCTGTAACACAGTTAATAAGAAAATGTGTAAAAATCAAATTCTCAAAATGTCTGTGGCGAGCTCTAAACTTTTTTGAAGGACATATTTTTTAGCCTTCAACAAATTTTAGAGTTCACTACATACATTTTTAGAATTTTAATTTTCCACATTTTTTTTTTGTCTAACTTTTTAAGTTCTATAATTTGGCAAAATTGGTTTTGGAAATGGGTTCTATTGGCCCAAAATAATTAAAAGACCGCTTTGGCGAGCAAACAGTGCATAATAGGGACCAACGACGCCGAGGCAGATATAAATATTGTGGACTTAATAAATTTTCAAGATTCACTTTTAAGTTACCAAAGTTATAAATTTCGACACTAAATTGAAATAAAAAAGCGGTTTTCATAAAAATTTTAAATGATGAAAATGAAGATCAAAATATCACTCCTTTATTTTTATGATAAGGTACAGTCAGGGGTCTCTTGATGTGCATTTTCGATTTCCGAAAAAAAAACGTGCACATCGAGAGGACCATGCACATCGAGAGATCTTTTTGGCCAAAAAATTAAATATGTACACTTGGAAACTCTTTGTGTGCAAAAAATTGAACATCGAGAAGGATTTTTTCAAAAAATCAACTTGGATAAAGTGCACATCGAGAGGTTTATTTGAAAAATGCTCTGAAAAAGGTGCACATCGAGGTGCAGGTATTTACAAATTTTCGTGAGAAAGTGCACATCGAGAGACCCCTGACTGTACCTTGCCTCAAAAAATTGTAATTCTCACCAGTATATTCACACTACATTCCTTCACCATTTATCGGACGGTTTTTTGGCCAAAATGGGGTCATTTTAATAAAAAATGACCTCTTTTGTGACGATGCTCATTTATCGGACGCTATTTTCGAGAACCGAGAACGTCCGATAAATGGTTAAGGACTGTATTTTCATGAAAAATATATAAAAATCGAATTATTTACAGAACTTTGATAATAATTAACAATTCCGATTAGTGATTTTATGCCTCAAAGAACATTTGGCACAAACTCAAACTCGAATGTAAAGTAGCCACAACCGCAACTATCGCCGCTAATTTTTCGATATTTTTTTTTCGTTTCAATCCGCTTTTCCTAATTCAATTTCTCTGATGTTGGCCAAATGTGCAAACACGTGTTCTTCAACAAACTTGATCTCATTTTCCCGAATGTCAAGTCGTTCCAAATTCGTTAAATCATCAAAACGATGGCGACTGAGCCGCATTAGCTTATTTCCGCTCAAATCAAGCTCGGTCAGCTCGCCGAGGTTTTTAAACGCTTCATTCTCAATTACTGTAATTGTATTGTCGTCCAAGTATAAACGCTTTAGCTTCTCCAAAAGATCAAAACTGCGCTGCTTGATAAGAAGAATTTTGTTGTGGCTCAAGTGCAAAGATTCAAGCGAGCGAAGGCCTTTTAAAACCTTTGAGGATGGCGGCAAAACCAGGGAATTGTTGTTTAGGGATAAAACTTAAGCATGGGTGGAGAATTACGTCGGAACTGGATAAAAAATTACAATCAATGTGCAAAATGTTCTAAAAAATTAGTATATTGTAAATATAAAAAAATGTTTAAAACATGTGAAAAAATGCGAAAAAGTTTAGAAAAATGTGAAAAAAAATTGAAAAAATGTGAAAAAAGTAGAAAATGTAAAAAAATTAAAAATAGTTAAAATACAATTCTTAATCTCATAAGGGACGTTTTCAATTCTCTAAATGGAATTCGCAGCCCACAAAATACTTTATTAAAATAGCGTCCGTTAAAGGTAACCACTTTGTGACTAAAAACGTCCTTGTTGGCACAAACGTCCGTTATGGGATCAGGGACTGTAGTAAAAAAAATCAAAAGGAGTTAAAAAGAGTAGAAAAGTAAAAAAATGCGATAAATGTCAAAAATGACGAATGTGTGAAAAAATATCAAAAATAGAAAAAAATGGTTAAAAGTTGAATAAATATTTTAAAAATAGGCATTTTATTTTTGATCTTCAGATTGATCCCTTAAAACATCGCAGAGTATACACTTTCGACAATCCGGTATTGTTTGATAAAGTTACTCGAAGTTATCTTTAACTGAAAAAAATAAATCATTTTATGTCTCGTTTATTTTATGCCTGACGAAGTTTCTTTATGAGAAACTCACTTAAAAATACGAACGGATAAACTTAATTTTAATAAAATTAGTTTCATTTGATCGAGTAAATCGCACATTATCCACCATGTTAAATTTATCAACTGCAAGTTTGATTGATAAAAAACAGCAAAGTTTCTGAGCATATCATTTCTGTTTTTCCCCCAAAAATATTATCAATTTCAGGCGTTTTTTTATACTAAAGTAAGATTTCTAGTTGAGTTAAATAAATTTGGTCGCTTCTACTCAGCGTTTTACATGAATTTCCGCTTTTTTTTTCTTTCGTATTTTCTAGATAGTCAAACTCGAGTTTTTTTCTGCACGTCAAAAATGCGAGTATCGCCATCTGGAAAATACGGGCGAAAAGACGGCGGAAATTCATGTTAAACGCCGGGTAGCGCCTTTACCCTAACCTGTAAACTTGTGAATTGTGTAGGTTGATTGATGCAATATTATTACATGTATAATTACATTAAAACATGTAAAAAATTTGAACGTAATTACGAACGCCAGTTTATTGGTACTTTTCGATAACTTATTTATTTTAACTTAAAATTTAACTTAAAATTTTAAATGAGAAGTAAATAGTCAAGCGAGTAATTTCGGACTTTTGCATCTAAAAATTGAATTCTCTCAAAATTACATTCATGATGCTGTTGAGTTGAAAATCACGATGCATCGCGATGGTGAAATGAAAAAAAAAATGAAAAGAGAGACACGTTGTGGCGGTAGAGGGAATTTAAAAGTACTTCGCTATAATCACACCCATATCCTTCTAGCTTTCCAAGTCGACTGAACAAACCGTCTTCCAATTCCTTCAATAAATTTGAATCCAACTTTAATTGGTTAAGTGACGCAAGCGGCTCCAGACTTTCGTTGTGAATTTTTTTAATGAAATTTTTCGACAAATCCAAAATGACACATCCCGAGAGATGGGCCAGAGCATTTGAGCCAATGGCCTTTAGGGCATTCCCCTCCAAATTCAAAAATTTCAACTTTTGCAATCCGCGAAATGCATCGCCCGAAATTGTCGAAATATTATTATGGGCCAAGTGAAGCCACTCGAGATTTTCATTTTTCTCAAAGGCCTTTTGTCGAATTGTGTTAATTTTATTGTAGTCGAGGAAGAGCTCTTTGAGCAGTTTAGCCGTTGAAAGAGCCTTGGACGGAATGCGCGTCATTTTGTTATTTGAAAGTGTTAAAGAGCGCAACTTCGTTTGTGATAAAAATGCACCTTCGGCAATATCGGAAACAATGTTGTTACGGAAATTAATTGTCTAGATATAACTCAAAATGATGTACAGGGGGAGTGCGTATTAAAGGCCAGTTACCAATTTTTGAAAATCGACCCTTCATAAGCACACCCAGGATTTGGCGAGTTTAGTGTTGAAACTTGACATAATTATGCGTTTTTTGCGTTACAGGGGGTCATTAAATAAGGGCCCCTCAAATAAGGGTCGATTTAGCTGAATAAGGGTCAGTAGCGCCAAATAGGGGCCGCTTTTTTTCGAAAAATTGTGTATAAAAGAATAACATTGTTATCGAAAAAAGGACCATTACTTAGCACTACCGACCCTTATTCAGCACAATCTATATAGGGGTGTGTATTAAGGGTCGGTTAATAATATTACAAAAACTACCCTTATTAAGCACACCGACCTGTTTTTGACCTGATGTCATTAATTTATGAATAACCCGCAGAAAAAAATAAATAAAATGTAATCCCGATTATTAAACTGCAAAAATAAATTTTTAATTCTAAAATTTTCTGTTTCGATTTTATCAAAAATTTCCTTGAGACCATCCTATTTTTGTCGGATTTTCATAATTGGATCTAACACCGGTATTTGTTATTTTTGTTTGAGTCATGTCCTGAATATTACTCTTTTTCGGAAAGGCATCTTTTGGAATTCGGTTAATTTGATTCTCTGAGACGCTTAACTCCTGGACGAACCACGGTAAATTTTCTGGAACGGCATCCAGACTCTGCTGGACACATGTGGCCGTTTTGTCATGATCGTCACAATGGCAAACTAACGGACACTGTCCCGAAACGCCACCGATAAACAAAAGAAAAAATAAATTAATCAATACCATATTTGGTCATTTTCATCGTTTTTTCGTATTTTAGGAACTCTATATTTAAATGTGTTCAATCAAGGGTAATCTAACAGTTCTTTTTTTCTTTGCGTAAAAAAATATAGAACTTGAATCAAATTTCAATGCTCCATCACATCGCCCCCGGGTTGGTTTTTGCGATGATATGTGTGATAGCCGTATCTGGCCGACGTTTTGTACGTATTAAATGATTTAAATCTGTAAAAATATCACTAGAACTAACTGCTATTTACAAGGGTACATAAAGTTTTTACTTTGATAGATCATCATAACCAGCTAACCACTTATCTTGCCGCCAATTGTGCCATTTTCCGCTCTTTGTCGCACTTTTCGCACTTTTTTCGTGAATTTTTCATATTCTTAAAGAATATTTTTTCATGATTTGTTTTATGTTTAATATTATCTACTATAAATTATTAAAAATAAAATGGACAACAATTATTTTGTGATTAAATTTATTAAAATATATATCCTGTGTAGTTATTTGGCCGGAATTCCCACTGGTTCATTAATCTACCCGGGGTTTTTAACAATACTTTTCCATGAACCTAATCTTATATGTTGAGAATTGCGCAGTTATCTGGCTAGTATTACGTATCAAAATGTTTTTTGTACAAAAACCTTGGCTCGATAATTACGTAAGACGTTATTACATAATATACGGAATTATGAGTTTGATTATTACACTTTTGTATCATCAAAATTAAAATCATTAAGTGTCCGGATTTATAATAAAAAGGGCCTTAAAATGGAATTAAAATTTGTATAGTGCTACTCAGCATCGTGGATTTTACGCGGTAACTCCCAGGGGGCAAATTTACACAAAACGCCCTAAATTGACACGAAAATTTTGGGCCAAAATGCGAGTAGACCGGGCTTAATCGAAAATCACTGAAACACGGGTCTAGTCCAATGTCATGACAAAGAAATAAAAAATTAAACGTAAAACGGAACTGATTTTTTTTTGTAAAAATTCTAGCTTACCATAGCCGGAAGGACGTTTTTGTGCAAAATGGCACGCTTGTCCCCCTACGGCTTATATGCCTCTCGGGACCCTTCGGAGTTAATATCGTGACGCTATAGATTTATTGCCCGTTTGCGTGAGTTAATCCATATTACTATTTCTTTAAAACTTTACATAGCAGATATCATTTAGTCAGCTGTTTTGAACAAATTTAGTACATCGTCAATGTCGCTTCGTCCTTGATATGTATGATTATGCATTAAAATAGTTCAAGGCGTGAACAACTAGGTAAAAATTAACCAATGACAGAAATAAAAAAACAGAAATAAAGTAGACGATAATGAGACAGGCACTCTTAACACCCGGCCGTCGTCCTATTTGTCAACTGACTTTCCATAAAGGGACAAAAGTGTTATCTCTGGAGCTACCAGGGGGTATATAAGCGGCCCGAAACTTAACTTAGTCGTCGCTTGATCAAATTCAGTAGACGTACAGTACAAACCCCCTTTTGCAAACATGATGATGGCCGATTCCGAAGAAGAGGAAGAACAAACCGCATTAGTGTGCGATAACGGTGAGACTAGAGAAAGGACTGTTTAGTGTTTTTGTCGATATATTTTTTGACGTATTTTGATATAATGTATGTCGGTGGTGAAACTGATGGGTTTTAGGCCATCTTAGTTTACGACGCTTTTTATTTTATCACCGCGTCAGTTTCAGCGCCCACACACGGTACAATTTACTAAAATAATTCGTTAGAAATAATACGATAATAATCAGTTAATTTGAGGAATCAGTAACCGATAATTGACGGTTTCAAAAAATCTGCCTAATAATTGTTTAATAGACAACGATAATTGATAATCATTAAAATAAACTAAATATAACTAAAGCATCATATTTTATGAATAATATGCTGAAAGTTAGACTTCCCCTACCTGCTTAAAAGAAAGGAACAATAATATATAATTCTAGGAGAACTGTTACTTTAAGCAGGTATTGCGTAGATGGAAAAACAGATTGTTAGTTTAAGCAGTTAGGTGGTTTTTTTACAGTTTCACATATAAAAATCTTTAATGCCACAAGTCTCCGAAATGGCAAGAAATAAAAAAAATTCTTACCGTTCCGGGTTAAGTTTCATATTACGGAAAAATTTAGAGTGATCAACTTTAACTACTGAGTAGCACTAGAGAGTTCGCATTTCGTCTAATTATAACTTTGAACTAAACTGCGTGGTTCAACAATCAGCGAAATTTCCGCGCGCACTGTTCATGTTGAAAAAACATAAAAATGCGCGCATAAATTTCGTCTGGTTGATTCATTGTTGGACCTCACAGTATATGTTCAACAAGTTAGCTATATAATATAATATTGGTATTGTATGATTGCGTTTTTTGGTATGATTTTATATTTTTAATCATATAATTTAGGTTCTGGTCTTGTCAAGGCCGGTTTCGCTGGTGACGATGCACCACGCGCTGTCTACCCATCCATTGTTGGCCGCCCACGCCATCAAGGTGTCATGGTCGGTATGGGTTCCAAGGACTCCTACGTCGGAGACGAAGCCCAATCCAAGCGTGGTATCTTGACCCTCAAGTACCCAATTGAGCACGGTATCATCACCAACTGGGACGATATGGAGAAGATCTGGCACCACACCTTCTACAACGAGCTCCGCATTGCCCCAGAAGAGCACCCAGTCCTCCTCACTGAGGCCCCATTGAACCCAAAGGCCAACCGTGAAAAGATGACCCAAATCATGTTCGAGACCTTCAACGTCCCAGCCATGTACGTCTGTATCCAGGCCGTCCTTTCCCTCTACGCCTCCGGCCGTACCACCGGTATCGTCCTTGATGCCGGTGATGGTGTCTCCCACAACGTCCCAGTCTACGAAGGTTATGCCCTCCCACACGCCATCATGCGTTTGGACTTGGCCGGCCGTGACTTGACCGACTACCTCATGAAGATCCTTACCGAGCGTGGTTACTCTTTCGTCACCACCGCCGAACGCGAAATCGTCCGTGACATCAAGGTAAGCTCCAATTCCTCTAGTAATAATCAAATTTAAGATCTAAATTAGATTACATTATGTTACATTATGTTACATTATGTTACATTATGTTACATTATGTTACGTTATGTTACATTTTGTTTCATTATGTTACATTATGTTACATTATGTTACTAAATTAGATTACATTGGTATATACCAAGCAAGGCACTCTAAAACAATAATTTTTCAGGAAAAACTTTGCTATGTTGCCCTTGACTTCGAGCAAGAAATGGCCACCGCCGCTTCCTCCTCCTCCCTCGAGAAGTCTTATGAACTCCCCGACGGTCAAGTCATCACCATCGGTAACGAACGTTTCCGCTGCCCAGAGACCCTCTTCCAGCCATCCTTCATTGGTATGGAATCCGCCGGTGTCCACGAGACCACCTACAACTCCATCATGAAGTGCGATATTGATATCCGTAAGGATCTTTATGCCAACAACGTCCTCTCCGGCGGTACCACCATGTACCCAGGTATTGCTGATCGTATGCAAAAGGAAATCACCGCCCTTGCCCCATCCACCATGAAGATCAAGATCATTGCTCCACCAGAACGTAAATACTCCGTCTGGATTGGTGGCTCCATCTTGGCTTCCCTCTCCACCTTCCAGGCCATGTGGATCACAAAGGCCGAATACGACGAAGCCGGCCCATCAATCGTCCACCGAAAATGCTTCTAAATATCTAGAATTTTCGTCATTTTTTCATCATATTTGTAGAAGATTCCGATTATTACACTGTATACTGTAACTTTTTTTGTATTATGTCTGCGTCAGCGTAGGATTATATAGTAAAATATCATTACTGCTTAAAGACTGCTGGGCCCAGTTCTTTTTACAAATTTCGTAATAAATTAAACCCACACTTAATTTGTTTTTGATTGGGTAGACGATACATCAAATATAGTCTTAGTAGTACAAGCTTACTAAAAGAGCTTACTCATTTGAATTAAAACACGGAATTTTAAAACTTCGTTCATGGTGTTATCATATCGGATTATATGGTGTATATGACTCATTCGACGTTTTTACACACTACTACAACAAAATACTTTTTATGCCGATTTTTCCACTGCTTACGCCTACACCCTAATTGAAAACACATGTTATTAGACTGTACGAGTCGTACAGTACGACCGGCTAAAATGAAACCCTTATATTCCCCATTTTAAATAAGGGTTGCGATTTGAAATAATTTTTTTCTGGTGGTTAGGTGGTGTATATAAATTATATATAATATAACGACGACCATTTGCGTCGTTAAATCCTACATTTTAATATGTGATAACGAAAGTAATTAATAGTTTATAATTAAGAATATGCCATGTGGGCATGATTTTGTTTTATGTTTTGTATTTGGTGCTTCAAAACGATAAAAATTATAAAAATAGACAAGTTAAACAATCAAAATAGTATCTATTTCCGGCATATTGTCAATATTCATAATTTTTTCATTGTCATGTTTTTCCAATAGAATTAATGTTTAATGTCAAGCCGCGTAATAAAATTATGCGTACTTTACATATTTTTGATGTTCACTTTTCCAACTTCAATTTTAAGTTCATAATAATGAAAAATCCATTATTGTTATTTTCTACTTTTTTGATTGCCATAACTTATTCTTTTGAATACAACGAAGGACAAAAGGTAATTATTTCAAATTTTTTTAGATTCCCTTGGTGAGATTAAGTTAGCTTGAAAAAATTAACTTTTAGATATTTTTAAGTATTCAACCCTGGAAATCAAGCATAATTCGAACTTCTCGACAATTGACGACCATTTAACAGATTGGCAATTTTTAGACAGTCACGGGAGTTTTGCTCGTGGTTCGGTTAAGGGCTCGGCATAAGTTGGTAACAATCAGTACCCGCACCGTCTGAATTGGCATCCGGTACAAACTGAATTAAGTACAGTTCGTTTTTCAAATCGTGTACTTTCGAATTGTGCAAGTTTCTCGGAAATTAAAATTGCACAATTTGAAGATCGGGTATATTATGAAATACGGGGTACATGTATAAAATTTGATTTTTTATGTTAAGTATCTCACGTGTTTTTTTCGTAAAACAGATCACTAAATTTTACTTACACAGGGTGCGCCGTTAACAGGCATGCCGTTAGCAGGAAGGTTTTGGCCCGAGAAGTTTTTTCCAACATTATTTATCGACTACGCATTGAGCCGTTAATAGACCATTTTTTAATTTTAGACTGCCTGTTAACGGTGTTTCCTGTGTATCTTTTAGCTTTAGTGGTATTGAGTATTTTTTCAGTAAAGCTCAGTATAGTTCGTTAACCATTTGGGACTGATTTGCCTTCTTAAATATCGTAAATTAGTTCTACCGCAGAATGAAACATTTGGTGAAATCATTCAGCCAATGGAAGAGCAAATGGAAATTCCCGCAATTTATGGATGTTTCCCAGAAAACTTTGGCGCAGACTTTACAAATAAGTTTGCACTGATTTATCGTGGAAAATGCACTTTTGAGACCAAAATACTAAATGCGGCCGCTTCTGATGCAAGAGGAGTTCTTATCGCAAATGATAAGAATGAAGTAATAACGATGAGCATCGGAGGTAGTAATAATGACTCATACAGTCCATGTGCCCATTTCGACCAAATTTGATTGTAAAAAACGTAAAAACGTAAAATGTTTTGTAAGAGTGTCCGACAGAAAGGTTAAAAAATTAGAATTGAAGTTTTCAAAAAAGTGTCCGGAATTAGCGCCTGGACGAAAATTTTGTTTTCGAAAACAGCGGCATACGTAAAGTAACCACTTATTGCATTTCAGATGCGTCAGATAAGAACATGGTTTCAATAATGATTACAAAAAATGATGGCGAGCGAATTCTCCTGCATTTGCTAGAAAAAGAAAATTTGCTGAATTTACGAATTACGGTCAGCAGCGCGAGATCAAGATTGACAAGTTCTAGAGTTGCAGAAATTATTCTTCGCATTGTGTGCATTTGTTTTGTTTCTTGCCGTAACAGTTTTTAATAAAATCAAAAATAATACAGTCTTTACTCTGATGAGCGGCGTTTCCGTTTCTCAAAAAAGTATCTCTCAAAAGATAAACGTCTCTCGAGAGGGGCTAATTTTAGTTGGCTTTGTTGAATAAACCATTGCAATACACACATGTCTACAAATAAATGATTTACGCCTAAAAACGGCCCTTATAGAATTATTGACCCCAAAAATACGGCCGTATAAACAAGCGGCCGTAATGGGATAATATATTTTTTGACGGAAAAAGCGGCCGTAATGGGATAAACGGCCGTAATGGGAGCGCCCGTAATGGGAGCGCCCGTAATGGGAGTAAGGACTGTATGACAATAAAATGACCATTTACGGTAATATTAAGAATCAGAATCACTTTTTATCTTACTTTCGGATGGGAAAATAAATGGGAAATGGAATTTGAAGACGGGATAAAAAAGGTAACAAAGAGAGTTATGGGTGCTAAATTAACTCCTGTAGAAAACAAGGTTAAGAGTTCAATTAGACAAATCCTATTATCCTGAACATAGCTAATTGTTTCTTCGGCATTTTATTCTCCAACAATTATGGACAATTAACGAATTTGAAAATGTCAAGGTCAATTCTTTACCGTGCCAGATACAGGCTTAATTTTAAATCATTTTTTATCACCGATTATTAGCTGCTAAAAATCATATTTTGAGTAGCAAAAAATTGAGACGTTTATACTTATAAGGCACGTTCAAAAACAATTTGAGAGCTGTCAGTGATATTGATGCAGCAATTGTAAGGAATTTTGTCACTTTCAATACCTATCGGTCCATTTCATAGCCCCAAAGTGTCGCGTTAACATATCCTCTTTCCGAATACGTCTTCCGATTTTGTCCCTATTTATGTCCCTATTAGTTATTTCATCAAAACGGTCCTTTAATTTTATGGGCCAATTTAATAAAAAAACAAATTTGGCCAAATTTTAGAACTTTAAAAGTTAGTGAACAAATAAGGAAAAATAAAATTCCCAAGATCTCTGTGGCGAGCTCTAGAATTTTTTAAGGTCAATTTTTTGAACCTTCAAAAAATTCTAGAGCTCACTAGAGACATTTTGAGAATTTTAATTTTCCACATTTTTTACTTACTTTTTAAGTTCTATAATTTGCCAAATTTATTTTTAATTAAATGGGCCCACAAAAACTAAAGGACCGTTTTGGTAAAATAAAAGCTTAAATTAATTATTATACGGATAAAATCGGAAGACGTATTCCGAAAGAGGATATATTTATCATCGTATATTGAACGCGATAAAAACTGGTTCTACGGTAGAACTTCTACCTTTTGAAATTTTAATAGTTTCTCAGTTTAATTTTAAGGGCTAATAAATCAAAGGAGACATTTTTGCGACGTAAAAAACTCCATTTTATATACATATATATAAAATATACGGTTATAATGTTTTAAAAACGTACGGCAAAGCATTGAAATCCTTCCGCCTACTGGTGTGGTAGCTAGAATATTTCCATTTTCTATTGATAGACAAAAATCGGCTGCGCTTCAAACAATACCCAAATTATTTATTGGAAGCACTAGAAGGAAACAAACGAGCAAATGACGAATGACCTAAATAACTACGTCAATCTTTTATCGCAGAATGATTACTACATTGCATTAAGAAATGACAAAAAGGTAATATAAATTTTCATAGAGGGGTCCCCTAAACAGTTTCTATGATATCAGAAAAATGTTGCAAAAATTGTTTAAGCTGTGAAAGTTTTAATGCAGACGGTATATTTTCAATCACTGTTAACTCCCAGGGGGAAGTGAGTGTATATAGACCCGCAATTTGTTTTTTCGTCGATTTGAGGCATGTGGAGGCCCCGTAGGGCAAAACGATTGACGGTGTTTGTTTTTGCGTAAGTTGGAGATTTTAAACAGCTCTCTAGGGGACCCTGGTGGCCCAAATCAATTTCTGAATAGTCAGATCGACGTAGTTTGACGAGCTCTACAAGTTAGCTTTACCATTTTTTTGAATTATTGCGTATTATTGTGAATTTTTTAAGTACGTGTTCCCAAAAACGTGTTCCCAAAAACTCCTTCCCCCTGAAAGTTAGATCCGACAATGTTTGTCCGACAATGTATTAGATTATCTGAGAAAATTTTCAATTGCAAATTACGACAGCAAGTCATATTTGCAAATTAATTTGCTAGTGCCGAATTGTGGAATCACTTTTATTGCTCACATTGTAGTTTTCAAACCAACTTTGGAATTAAAAATTCGAACATAACATTTTTTAATTAATTCAAACTAATTAATTACAATTAATTCAAACTAATTAATACAAATTAATTAATTAGCTTTTTAAAATGATCCATATTTTGACTCAATAGTAACCCCGTCAGAGATATCTTTTCAACAAATTTAATCAATATTATGAATATTTATTGCATTAAAAGGGTACATTACCATTAGTTCTAAACTAAGCGTTTCGGAATAAAATAGCCGCAATAAATAGCATGAATAAACAAAAAAAACGATCATAGTTTTTTTGAATTTATTTTTCATATAAGCCGGAATTTTATTCTAGTCTAAACGAGAATAGTAATTTACTCGATATGGTTGAAAATAATTGCAAAGTCCCCTTGAAGCACCGTGTGGTACTAAACTGCCATACGCCACTACATGAGGTTTGTAAACAACTTTAGTTTTAGAATGGTCAACATATAAGAAACAACGATTTAACTACAGTCCTCGTCCCCGAAACGTCCGAAAATGTAAAAAAAAACGGGACATTTCGGCAATCAGGCCGGGTACATTAGACCGAACCCACTCCCTTTCAAAACAATATTTAATAAGTTAGAGGGAAAACAAAATATATCATTCAATTAAAACATTTTTTATTGTTAATAAACTGAGAAAATTATGAAGTTTACAGTAAAATGTTTACTAAAATCAGGGTGAGTTAGGACTCATCAAAAAATAATTTAAAAGTATTAACGAGTAGGGAATAAATGAGGCGCAAGTAAAACAGACCCGCAGCGGGTTCTCGTGGTGTCAGTCCATGGTCGTTTAAGACACATCGTCGATGGACGTTTTAAGCACATCGTGGATGGTCGTTTAAGGCACATATTTTTGAATGCTACAAAAATAGTAAAAAATACACAAGAATGCGAGTAAAGGAAATGGAAATAGGGCGCTAATTTTTTTTAGAAAATTTAAAACTTGCGATTAATAAAAATCTACTTGGTGTTTGGCACAAAAAAGTTAAACTTAAACAGGTCCCGATCGAAAGAATAGTTTTTTTTCGGAAAATGTTGACATAAAAAGTAACACTTAAACGGAACTGATGGGTACAGATTCGTCCATAGCAACTTTAGCGTATCAATTGTAAAACGGTCGCAAACTGTTGTATAATAAGATTTGGGAAGTTCCCACTGGACATATATATATACTAATGGTATGTATAAATTATACATTATGGGGAATGTTAACAAATGACGAACATCTCACATTTGCATTCTTCAACAATTATAAACTCAATAGCATCATCGTCACTGAGCTTAATCGAAGCTGAAAAATCGGATTTGAGTAAATTACTGTGATAAATTTTAGCCTTATTTTCCTCTTGTGATTACTTAAATAATGTACTTTAAAAATGTACTTTACAAAGAAATGTAATTTAAAAACGAACCACAAACTATGTCGCACAAACTTTATGGCAGTATAAGTTTAACTAAAAAACTTAACTCCAGTGGATTACAGGTGATTATCACACAAGCCCGTTATGGCCGTTTTTAAATGATAAAATTCTTTGAAACGATTGTTTTACGGGGTATTTCAGTATGAAGTATTCATCTCGATAAAAAAATCATCAGTTATCTCTAAAGACATCTCAGGAACATTTTTAAGAGAAATTTTTGAAAAAAAAAATCAGTTCCAATTTTTGATCCAAAATGTTCCCCATGAAATTTGGTTTGACCCCTTTATCAGGGTTTTTTGAGTAAAGGTAGTTTTGATGAGATATGAGGGTAGATAGGCCGTTGTGTGACAATCGTCACACGGTGACCCCCAAGAGTTAATTTTTGATTTATAATTCATATATTTTTTTGCCTAAATCCATTTTTATCATAAATAAATTCAAATCCGAATCTGACGATATTTCTGTTGCTGAACATCCAATTTTCCGTTTACCTTGAGCTTTCCTATAAAAAAAAATTAAAAAGGATTAAAACTTGAAAATTTAGTTTTACGTTTGAAAAGGATAATTCGCCTTCATATCATTTCTGCGACATGATCCCAAACACATCCCAATATCGAGAAATTGACGTCCATGTCGAATAGTAATTGGCGCATTTCCAGCTAATGTGATTGTCGTATTCGATTTTATGTGGAATTTTCGTAAATCCAACATCAGCGGCACTTTTTGACATGCGTGGGCAAAGCAAAATGCTGCTTGACCTCGTAACTCAAATATATCTGCACGTTTGTTGGAGTGCCTGGAAACACGCGAAAGGGAACCTTCGGTGTTTGATTTTTCCAGTTCGCTATAAATATCATTTTATATACACCACCTAACTAGTTATCTAAATAACTGTTTTCTTTAAAAAATTCTTAAGATACTGGTGTGGGTCGTCAGTTCGTCACCGAGCTCGACACGGGTCGTAGAAGAGATACGAGAGAGTACTGTTTTCAACGTACAAATGTAATTTGCTCGGTGACACTTTTGTCCGCACACCAGTAGCTAAATTTGATGGACATAATTGGGTAGGGCATTTGGTAGGATAATTGGAAATTATTATTATTCGGAGTATTTACTATGATAATTTAAAATTTCTTTGTTTTAATTTAAAATGTAGATTAATTTTCTGTAATGTAATTGTCTTACGGAAAGCAATTTTCATGTATTTCAAATTGATTCGTAGCTGGTTCAATATTGCGGGCACATTCGAAAAACTGATTTATTTTTAATTTAAATGTCGTTTTCACATTCATAGAAATACAAAATTTAATCAGTACGAAAACGGTGAGAAAAAAATTCATTTTCCGTGTGATGGTTGCAAAATGAATGAAACAAAAACAAAAAATCCCTAATTTATAGAAAAATTGTATTTTCTTTAAGTGTTTTAATATTCTCCTTAAGTGCTCTAATATTTTCCTTAAGTGCTCTAGCATTTTCCTTAAGTGTTTTCAGTATACTATCCATGTACGATTAATAAACGCTTCTTTAACACGCTTATAAACTGTTTAAAAATATAATAGCTAAAACACTTATGAGTTGAACACTCCTGAGTCGAACTCTATTCCGCTCGCGACGATTATTTTACAGTTTTTGCTTCAAAAAATTCATTCTCCGAGAGTTAAAATCTAAAATTAAAACTGATTTTAACTCCTAGGCACCAAACTAGTCACGCTTTTAAGAAATCTAAATGTCAGACCATTGGAAGTCTAGGGTTCCTTCTGTGTTTTTTTATTTTTATTTCAATCATAAGTAGATTAATCCTATGTAATGTAATTGTCTTACGGGAAGCAATTTTCAGGTATTTCAAATTGATTTGAGTCCAAATTCCCGTTAACTGGTCCAATATGGCGAGCGCATTCGAAAAATTTATTTATATTTGATTTAAATGTCGTTTCTACATTTATAGAAATACAAAGTTTAATCAGAACGAAAACTGTCAAGAGAAATTTCATTTCAGTGATCGTTGCAANATTGTGAGATAGCGAACTGTTCGGGAAATTTTTGACAACACATTGTCATACCGCTACAAATAATAACAGATAAGAAACACAATGAATTTAAAAAGTGTAGCAAATTAAACAACAAGTTTGCTCACTTAAATACAATTGTAAGATTATGGCGTAGTGCGTGGTCAATGATGCTATGGTTAAACCGATATCATATAGTAATCGGTGATATGGTTTGACCTTTTTCCCGACCAGCGGTGAAAATGGCCGGATTAACCCGCATAGGGGCATACATAAAGTGGGGAGTGCAATACTAATAAGGGCTCGTTTTTCCCGTTATTTTTCAATTGTTTAGCAAAAAAATTACACTTTCGAATCCTTGGGCATTTCCTCACATAGTGCAATAATGAGCGTTTTCGTAGCCACAGATAATTGATAAGAAAATTAATTTTTTTTTGTTTTGGCATTTTATCTCTTATTTGTTTAGGAGCTCATTCGCGCATTTTTGGGCGTATAAATTTGAAATAATCTAGAACGGCCCCGTAGGTGCAGTTATCTTTCCGCACTTACAAATTTCAGTCAAACCGCCTACACATTCTGCACTTATCTTCCCGACGGTGCAGTTATCTTTCCGCTTTTTGAAAATTTTGGTGGAAAGATAACTGCGCAGGTGGTGTATTTGATTTAAATGTCGTTTCCACATTTATAGAAATACAAAGTTTAATCAGAACGAAAACTGTCAAGAGAAATTTCATTTTCAGTGATCGTTGCAAAATGAATGAAACCAAAGAAAAAATCTCGAATTTATAGAGACATTATACTATAAATAACATTTATACTCTTCTATTACCTAAGGTAATTTACCCTAAAAGTAACCATTCAAATTAATAACATCAAATTGAATATAAAACTTTTAACATTTAATTAAGCTTTGAAAAACAGCTTTATGTTTAAAATAATTTATGTTCCATGTACACGTTTATGTACTTTCATATGTGTCTTTCAAAAGTTAATTGTGCTACATAAAGATGTGTTTGAAACAAATGGCAGGGTAACTACCGTGATAAGTGTTTTAGTATTTTCCTTGAGTGTTTTAATTAATACTTTACCTATTATAGTGTTGTCCGTGTACGGTTAAAAAGCGTGTTGAATAAGCGAGTTTGATAAGCGCTTCTCCAACACGCTTATAAATAGTAAAATTATAAAGCTATAATAGCCAAAAGCACTTATGACTCTTTTGCTATAAGTTATGAGTTGAATAATCATGAATTAAACACTCTTCAGTTGAACTTTTCGATTCTATACATGGATGGGTTAAAGAAAATACTTTCCCAGCAAGACCTATTCCGCTCGTGACGATTTTTTCTACATTTTCTTACCTTTTCCAAAAAAGACGAAATATTCGTTAGCAACGGAAGTTTTTATTAACCTTACAAACTGATAACGCAAAAGTTATTATAAGCAAACAATACATAACAATGATAAAAAGATAACGTTTTAATATAAGCAGAGCCCTAACTAAGTCCCTACATTATAATGACTTAAATATGGCTGTCTTGATGAGATTAATCGGTCCATTATATACGGGTCACTGAGAAATGAGACGTTTATAAAAAGGTCGGACACAAAGGGATCAATTCAAAGCGTGTAGCGAGTGTGAAAACTAAATACTGAAATACGTACTCGAGTAAAGAGATACCGCTATTCTTATATTACAAAACCGTTTTGAAAATAATTATAGAAAGAAACGTGGCTGATCATTTGTCTGGACCTTTTGGATCATTACGTTATGAAAACTTGGTGTAATTTGTACGGTTAATTTTCGAGATTGATTTTTTGTTATTAAATTTTGAACATAAATTTCAAAAATTAAAGGTGAGGGTTGTTTATGAGTCATTACAAGTGAAATTTAATCTGTTCCTAATGCCACTTCGTAAAATGCCCGCTTCGGAGGAGGGTTCCCGGCGCGCGGGAGCACTCCTCGCAGAACGGGCATCTGCGGGGACACACCAAGCTTAAAAAGCTGACGTTCGCTCTATCCTTCCTCTGACACCGAAACTGTTTAACACCGATGCGCCACCAACATGCTAGTGATATTTCGCCAGTCAAGCACACCGTGTGTAGCACCGCCGGCTTAGGCTGGCATTTCTGACTAGATCATCGTATAATAAATACAAAGGCAGTTCTGTAATGCTGACCGCTTATATTTTAAGAATATCAAATACTATTTTATAAAGCTTTCCAACTTTAACCCCCAGGGGACCATTTGTCGGCCAAATTTACGATTTTTGGGGAAATATCACCGAAAATCGACGAAAAAAAAGTTTATCATGGTCGATGTGTTGAAAATTTGAGTAAACATAGGAAGGACCAAAAATTGGTACGTGTCTCGTGGTTAATTTGCGCTACCTACCGAGTAAATTGGTTGAACATTTGAAAAACTTGCGCCAAAAGAAAATCAGCGGTCTAATATGAAATATGGTCAAAATTCAATTTTCGAGCGAGTTAATGCTCACTCAAATATTGAGAAAACGTACTTTTCTGAATTTTGTGAATATCAAGGTGAATTTTGATCAGGATTGATTGTGAAAATGTAGAAAAATTATTAAAAATACGAAAAATGAGGTAAAACTTACAGATTTATAGATTTCGTCTATACATATATTTGTGTTAAAAATCCATTCCAAACGAGCCATATATTTTCACTTATAATTTCTTAAATATTTATTTTAAAAGTTTTACACACCCAACAGGTTAAAGGTATTGAGCCTACGAATTGTTGGTCCTTCCTATGTTTCCAGAGAACTTACTCTACTTAGCCGCTAGGAGGCGTTTCACTAAAATTTCTACGTTTTTTTTTCGCAAAAAGTGGTGGAAGGGGTGTTTTTGCGAGCTCAATTCAGAGAACTTCGACTTCCCCATAATTCACGTGTGGTAGTTTTGTAAATCACAATTAACCTCTTAATTTACCTGGTCAAAACGAACCGAAGATTTTCGAACTCGATCAGAAATGAGAGCCATTTAAAGTTCGCAACTACACACCGTATGTAGCAGTGGTTCATGGGGGTTAATACTGCTAATATAAACACAAAAAAATTATAATTATTGACAAAAGCGTTTATTGGGAACAGACCTAAAGATGAATATTGTAAGAATAATTGTACAGAAAAAGAGCAATATATATAAAGAGTCATGTGACTCGTCACGAGTCTGTTCACGTGACTATCATGTGACCCCCTCGTGACGTCACCTGAGACTGTCACGAGAGGGTCACATGATAATCATGTGATCCGTCTCGTGACAAGTCTTGTAACTCGTCATTATACAGTATGTGAGACCTATAGGCTATAGGCTATAGCCATAATGGGATCCAGAATCAATGTAGAGACGCGTACTAGACTTCTGAGACAAAAATCTAAAGTCCATTATGGCTATAGCCTATAGGTCTTACATACTGTATATATTTCTCAGCCTAACAATGAATCATCCAGGGCAAATTTTTGCACGCAGTTTTATATTGTTTCAATATATAAAGTGCGTGTACAAATTTGCTCTGGTTGATTTATTGTTGGACCACACCGAAGAAACGTTGGTAAACGCACCGATTTTCCAACACCCAACGTTTCTATTCCCTGAGAGTTAAGAACCAAGTCTGCAATTTTACTAGATCTATCGATTTTCGGTCATTATTATTTGACCAATTAACTGGTGTTAAATGATTATTTCAAATTTTAAAATCTATTACGGTATTCAGAATGTTTGAAACTTGTTATTTGTGAAAATTTACGTGAGTTAAATTAAGCAGAATCAAAATAAAAAAAATCCAATTATTTTTTTGTTTCTCGACAGTAGATATAAAAAGCTTTACTTTCTCGTTATAATTGGCAGAAAACTAAATTTGATCACACGAAAAGGTCTGCATTGATCTCAAGCTAATTCTATTAAGTCATTGTTTCCCCCTTTTTGTGTAAGGATTTTTTTTTGCTTATTTTGGTAACAGCTAGCAAAAATGTTAGAGAGAAATTATACTCCGTATGAGCATTAAATATTTAAAATACTATAATTATTATATTTTTTTCGAAATTATTAACCAATGTCTGGCATGGAACTGCCGGCAATTCAACGGCGGCATAGCTCTGATTTTCAACTCGAGCCTCTGGTAAATAATAACCAATTATCATAACTACCTTAACAATTATGAGTCATAATTTTCCACTGGTGCTAAGTCGTAACGCGCCCAAAATTTTTTTTTCGCGCTCACGCCCTACCCAGTTTTTATTATATTGGGATCACTCTTTGTACACAGAGTCTCGAAAAACTGAATTAGTTATCAGTTTCCCGTTTACACGCTAAAAATGAAAAAAGTGGCTAAAAAGACGCTAAAAAATGAAAAAGTGACTAATTGAAGCACTTAGTGCCTCACGAAGGACGTATATTATATATATAACTTAAAAAACTGTTAAAATTAACCTAAAAGTATACCCGTCGACATTTTGTATCATCATAACCGGCACACCAGATTCATACTACTCTGAAAAATAACACAAAATAGTAACTAACTTTTTTAACACAGTTTGGACACATCGGTCCACCGCGGATTTTCAATGGTTAACAACTTTTCGACAAAAAAATTTCACACAGCCAAATCTCACCCCGTGTTTGAAATTGGTCTAACTAAGCATTTTTGTTATACCTTTCTTATTCACAAGTTATTTCATATTAAAACTAGCAAAAGTAAAATTAGCAAAGGTTGACGACTGTGCGGTTGAATTAAAACGGCCCATGTTACATAGGCATGTATAAAGATACATACCGTATGACAGCGCTCAGACTGCAACGGTGACGTCCTAATAGCGTTACATACCAAAATTGCTCGAAGGCTTGCAGTCTGAGCGCTGTCATACGGTATAATTATATTATTTACTGGACTTCGTCCCCTCTTAAAAAAGTAACACAATTATGTAGCTGGAAAACGCAAGGATTAATCTAAAATGAATATTAAAGACCCATTAATATTCAAAGAACATTTTCGCGACCAATAACTTGCGCGTAACTAAGCGCCATTTTTTCGATAATAAAACATAATTATAATTCACAAATGACATGAATATAAAACGAAATTTGTACTTTTGCTCCAAAAAAATGAAAAGGACGTGAGATTGCCGATTTGCTATCAGTGCCATCGAGTTTCTTGAGACACTGTATATGGCATTTTTAAATTAAATTATAACTGAGTTTTTAACTTATTGCATTTTTTTCTCGAAACCATTCTCGATATGGTCAGATTCAGGGGTTGAGAATTACCTTAGAGACAGGCCCTAGTATGATTAGCAGAAAAACTAAGAGATAAGTGTGCACTACAGGGTGGCGAACCCTTCTAGTTAACATTTTCTATGTTAACAATTTGCTCATAGGTTAACCCTATCAACAACAATTGAAATAGCTTCCTGTTTTTAGGATTATTAAAAAATCAGACAAATGGCCCCGTCATTAATCATAGTATGATTATCATACTATAAAACGGGGAACATTTATGATAAAGACTTTCAAACTTCCCTTTTCAAACCACCAAAGTTAGCGATATTTTCATGTAAATTTATTCTAACTGGTTTTGACAGATATTGCGACAGATACAGCGAATATGTGGTCTAATGATACTTGATATTAATGATATTTGTGGTTATAAAGAGGCCACTTTTAGAAATCTTGACTGAAGAATGAAATTTTAAATAATAGTATCATTTTGTTGTTATTCAATGCTTGAAAATTATAAATCACAAGCAACAGCCAGAAAGCTGGAGTTTTTTCATCTTGGACCACCGTTACATCGAAGTTAACTAATAAAATTTGAATACAATGTATCGCAGAGATTTTCAAACGCGCAAAAATAAATAATGTTACCACTTTTTGGTAACGTTGCTCGACATCGTGTTTGAGGCCTATGTGACCTGTCAGTGGTCTTTTTGAGAGCTCGGCCAATCACGGAAAGGCAAATCACCGAAAAGCGATTTCCTTCTTTTAAAATATTTTTGTATTACAGTCTTCCCCCTGTTAAGTGCCGCACTTAAGGATACATATGCATTTCCGCTAAATTTTTTTTCGCGTTTTAAAATCAGGACGATAATTCAGAGAATCTTAAATTCCACTCAAACTTTTTATCTTAGTAGAGGGATTATACAAAAACGCCCACGGCATACGGCCTAATGATGTACAGGGTGAGGTAATATAGATGCTAGGCCGTTTGTTGGTGACTTGTATTCGTTCAGCACACTCGAACCAAAAACGGCTTAGCATTTATATTACCTCACCCTGTATATCCTATTTAGATGGCAAATTGGATAGAAAATAACCGCGCAAGTAGCGTCTAAGTAAAAATCACTATAAAATATTTTAGTCTCTTTACTGGCAAATCCACTTGGTGTCCCAATCCACAGGAGAGATATAGTCTCTATCGCATAGACAATTGTTATATCTTGGTAATGGATTCGGACACTGCGTGGATTAAGCCAGAAAAATAATTAAGTGATACTACGGTTAATCGAATTAAATTAATTCTGATTCAAACATTATATCGAATGATTTATATCATATAATTAATATGACTTTAATGTGCATGAAATATTAAAAAACTTTCGAATAAAGCAAATACATACAATATAACGAAATTAATAACATTGATTAAATTAATTTGTTTCGTTTTTAGAGGTTTATTTGATCACTTTATACGTTTAAAAATTAAATTATGCCCTTTGTGAAGACTAAATGTTCAAATTACAAGACCATAGTTTGTATCTTATAAAAATGTACCTCTAAACGACGTTCGATTTTTGTAATAGAGCACCTGACGTTATCTTATCATTAGTTATCTGACCAAGATTGGCTTATCTTACCACTTTTCGGACCAAAACTTGGGGGTGGTACATTCACGGATTTTTTTCAAAAATTTTTTGGCGAATTTTTTTTGTTCGCTTTTTTTGGTTGAATCGTCTTAATAAGACGAAAAGAGATTTTAAGTGATCAGTCCACTTTTGATTTCGGGACCGGGAAAGTGCTCAAAATGTCCCGGGAA
>SCLG01000001.1:1189921-1209504 GCA_004367875.1 Oikopleura albicans
TGTAGTCTTGGAGATAAAATACTCGGATTTAATGGTTCGAGCACAGTAAAAATTATTTGTATAAATCTGAGTATGGATTTTCAATAATGTTAATTTGCTGAGCTAAATGGCGTACAAACATAATTATAATCATTACATTTCCAAGACGAAACACAAAGGTGTATATGAGAAAAGCAATAAAGTGGATTTTTGTAATCCACACTCGTTTCGATAATGATTTCAACACATTTTTGGGAATAAAGTGGGAAATATACGATCACTAAGAGGCTAATTATAAACTCTAGTATTCGAAAATTGATCCTTTTTCGACAATATTTGGAGGACAAAGCAGTCTGTTCTGTCATTTGACTTTTCCTCTAAATGTTGTCGAAAAGAGATCAAATTTCAAATTCTAGAGTTTATAATTAGCCTCTTCGTGATCGCCGTAAAAAATGAGATCGAATGAGTACCAGGACGGCCCATTTTAATAAAGTTGTAAAATGACCCTTTTTTCCGTAGTAAATTGGCCAAAAGGGTGTCAAATTTCATTTTTTTTAAATCATTTGTAAAGTCTATATATGCCTCCATATGCTTTAAATCGACGAAAAAAACAAGTTGCGTGTCTATTTACACGCATTTCCCTCTGGGAGTTAACATAGAAGCATATATTCCCACGTGTTTTATATTTCAAATTATTTTTTGCTCATTATTGCAACGAAGATGATGGCCATTAATAGCGATACTTTGTTTATATAGAATTTACGTCTCGTTGTTTATAAAAACCGGATACAGTAAATAAATGGAGAAAATTATTTTACAAATTTCATAAATATCCATAAAAATCTTGAATTCTCGTTTGACCGAAAACACATCTTAAACCATTATAAGTTCTGATGTCCCCGAAGGAAACATTCAGAATTGATAATTTGTTCTTGCCACGGTGATAAATCACGTTGATGCCGTGATGATGAAACCTTATATATTTCATCTCTTAATAAAATATTGTCTAAAATATCGAGTTTTACGCCCAAAGTGATAATTATTGCGTTTAGCTGTTTTTCGCTGCAAGAAACATAAAAACAAGTATGTTCTTTGTTTGAACTCTCCAAAAATTCCGATCTTAATTCGATTTTGTATACTCCTGATATGTAGATCAAGAAATCATAATGCTCATAAAAACTATTCATGCAAGTTCACGATTTTCCTCCGTTCAAAACTATTTTTGACATTGACCTAGAATTTGCACTTGAAAAGATTCACATAATTTTCACTTGTCTTAATAAAGCTTAACTAGTTAATACTTTTGAGGAAAATTGTGTTTTGGTCAATGTCCATGCATAAAGTCAGGGTAATCGCCATCGTTTGTCAAAATCATTATCAAATAATTTATAAAAATAATAAGATATAAAAATACTATTTTAACTCTCAGGGGGAAGGATATTTGATAACCCGTAAAGGGAAATTGTGTGCACGTATGCACACACTTAAAAATTCACAATAGTTCGCCATAATTCTGGTAAAACTGGCAAAGCCAAGTTGTAGAGCTCGTCAAACTACGTCGATCTGACTATTAAGAAATTGATTTGGGCCACCAAGGCCCCCTAGAGAGCTGTTTGAAATATCAAACCTACGCAAAAATACCGCCAATGGAATTTTCTCGAAAAGTTGAAGGGTCAGCAATACCAATTTTGCTCTACGGGGCCTCTTTATGCCTTAAATCGACGAAAAACAGAGTCATGTGCATATCTGCACACACTTCCCCCTGCGAGTTAACTTTATATACAAATATCGGTCTTAGAACCTAAATAAATGGCCTCAAAATCTATATTTGGAGAAAAGTAGATTCATGAGCAATTAGTGAAAAACATATTTTTAAAACTTTCCGAAGGGTCCCCTTTGATGTGGCGGCATGCCCGTTTTCCCGTTACGTTTAAATTTTCGGAGAAATGGTTAAGTGATTGTGCAAGACCAAATGGCTCCCAGTTTCTGGAAGTTTCAATGAAAGTTTATTTTAAAGATTGTGCGAAAACCTAGTTGCATCCTTCAAAATTTTGTGCAAATTTTCAACATTGTCCCCCTGAGAATTAACGAATATAATTTTAATTTTATTTTTAGGTTACAAGTTTATTATTCTATGTTATTCTATTGTGCAACTATTGTGACATTTAACAAAAGAAAACAGCATAAAAATGCGTTTTGTTTAATCCACGGTTGGATAAATGTCCACCCGATGTGTTCGAAGGTTAAAAAGTCTAGTAAGTCGCTAATTTTTTTTTTTTAGATAAGACAGTCGGCCGAGAAAGACTTCGAATGGAAGGCAAAACTGCTTAGTTTACAGTTGTACAGAATATTACTGATGGGACTATTCGCCGCAATAACGTTGTATGGTATTATAATCGCCTTAAATTTTCACTGTAGTTGTGTTAACTTTCTTCATTCTGTTTCCAATGCAACACAAAGTTCAACTTGAGTTAAAATACAAATATATCGAGATTCAAACTGTTACCTGTGAGCTTCATTGAGCTATAAAAAGGACCAATTGCAGGCCACATAGGTCTCAGACGCGCTGTCATGCAACGTTACCAAAAAGTCGTAACATTATTTATTTTTTTTCGCGTTTGAAAATCAATGCGATATTGGCCTAATGAAAACTGCGCACATAACGCGGCACTTTTTGCGCGTTGTGTGCGTATGCACTGTATGGCGGTGAACTACGCAGTGCGTAGGCGATTTACTAGGAAAAAGTGGCGGTTAACTGCAAATAAAAGTGATAGTATCAACATGACGGTTACCGGAAAATAACAATATTTTACCAAAAATTCCGAAAATTTATGGAAAATTCCCATAATTGTAAAAATTCTGAATGGCGGTAAACTGCAAACTGGCGGTTAACTGCGCAGGGCGTAGGCGTGATCGCTCGGACCCCTAACTGGCGGTTCACTGCAAAAGTGGCGGTTAACTGTACATCGTGTCTAGTATCTCCAAAAATTTCATTTTATTTTTCATATCTAGATAGAAACGACGCTTGGAGCTTACTCAAAAGTAACAGAGCGACTATTAACATTTTTCGAATATTTGGCAGTTCGTCGAAGACAGAACAATATTTTACGCAAGAATCCGCCATCGCTTTTGTCAAGATTTTCACATCCCATTGGAGTCGCCATCGAAAACTGGCCTACAGGTAGGGTTGTCAAAGTTGAAATCGTCAAAGCCAGGAAATTCGATGCTTTACTTTACAGTTAGGTACAAAAAAATATATGGAAAAATGTAACAAAACATGGCCGAGTTTAAAAAAATAAAAATAATTCAGAATTGTGCAAAGGATTTATCGCTTTTTGATGGTAGAGAAATGGCGAGAAAAAAGTAAATTTAAGTAAATGTACACCACCGACGTGCTCCCTTGACGTGTGATCTTACCACCAGTTGACTACAGTGCTCCCTCCTTTAAGTGCCGCCCATCCTTTAAGTGCCCATCCCCCGCGTTTTTGGTCGCTTGAGTGCGGCACTTAACCCCCAAGCACGATTATTTAGCACATCCCTGAGCACGGGGCCGGACGTTTGTCCGGCTTTTCTTCTACTCCTATCTAATCGTACGTAAAATTTCATAAGCAGATTTCTCTATAAGCAAATCGATGGTTCTGAATCNATGCGCGTGAAAACTATTAATTGCGAATAACCTCTTTTTTGGGGTTTCTTAGGTTCAATCAATGACTAATTACTTTTTATTGTGTATATAAAATTTTTATTTTTATTTGCTCTCCGAGTTTGTAATCGGTTATTCTATGTTGGTTTTCAATGTTACGTCATTTTACAAAGGCAAACAACTCGTAAATTGCGTTTTTCACCCGGGGCCGGACAAACGTCCGGGGGTCGTGCTCGGGGGTTAAGGGAGGGAGAACTGTATTTATATTGAGTTATCTTAGCACATTTAGGACCACAAGATATCGAGGTTTCTAATTATTTAACCAAACAACCTGACCAGTAATATCACCGAAGTTCGGTTATATGAGCGTTTAAATACCGTATAATACGGTAATTTACCTATCGTACCTATCTTACATTATCTTAAAGATAATCCGTCAGGTGGTGTATTCAAAGTTATGCCAAGTCTCAAAATTTCATGATCGAGAGCACGATAGAACATGTAGACTCATAATTTATCAGTCATAAAATCGATCAACAATTTCATCGTGACCACCCTACCTATCAGGGCTAAAGTGAAAAACAATTTCATGGCAATTTGTACTTAAACTGATTTCATCTTGTTCCACGTTGTGATTTTATATGACAAATTAATTTATTAACCACCCTGTTTGAATTATTTTCTCACTCGAATCAGAATTGGGAGGCTACACGCAGTACATTATACTGGGGTCTAATTATCCGACTGTAATATGTTGACGGACAGGTTCTCTAAAACAAGTTTAATTCTAGCCTCCGAAGTGGAAATAATCCTTTATTTGTTGCATTATGCAAAGTAAGACAAAGGTTTAAGGTGAAAGGTTTTTTCGAGTTAAAAGTATACACTGACCAAACTTTTGTCTGACTTTTAATAATGAAACAAATTTGAATGGATTTACCGGTTTTTTATCGAAAAAAACTGAAGTTGCTAAATGAATCCTTAGGAATAATTTTTATCTCGATAGTATCATTTTGATAGCACTGCACCGACAAAACAAGTCGTGGAAGCGAGTTTTTAGAGTTTTTTAGAGATATTTTTTGTTTTAAACCTCGGACAAAAAAAAAATTCTACATAGAATTGAGCGCCTAGATTATAGGAACATTTTACCACTAAAACCAAACCAATACCACCAATAGTGTCCACGTGATGGGCGGTTCAATTTCCAGTTATTGTCAAGTTCAAGTCAGCGTGGGCGATCGGTGGTGATACCTTTGATTTGCATTTGTGAGTTTATTTGCTGAACCGAGGTCAAGCTGAGGAGTATCCTATTGGTAGGACAGCCACCTGAGATTTTGACCCGATTTTAGAAGTGTTTCAAAATGCTTGATTTTCAGATATATATGGTAACCCAATACGGCGCATCCCGTGGTGAACCTCAGAAGTGGCTACTGCCAACCGGTTAATAGTTAACCACGAAAAACTGGATTTTTTGTTTTACTTTTTATATATCGCATATAAACTACAAACTGTGAAAGTTTGAGAACGCTCAGGTCTATATTTATTGTAGGTGTGGTCCCAGGTGGCGGTCCTACCTATTGGAAGTCCTCAAATGACAACGGAAGCATAGTCATCTTTAAGCAGAAGCTTTCTTCTATCAGGACAAAATAATGTAATCGTATGTATGGAACGGTATAGCGGTTTTCCCGGAAGGTACTGTTTGTAAACAAATCGACTGACCCGTCCTTAATTGAACTCGATATATATTCAATTTTGACAAACAAAAAACACTTTCGTGAGAATTATACAGTTGCAAACCTGTATGCGTTATTCGAATAATGATAGTTTAACCAGATTTGAATAATTTGATAATTCAGTAAAATAAATTTTATTCATTTTTCTGAACAATATGCGTCTAATTCTTATTCTGGTAAGTTAAAGTTAGTTAACATTATAAGTTATAGTAAATAAGATCTTTTTCTTTAATATATAAAGGATAAGATTTTTTTTTTAATTTACGTGCCAATAATTACAGGTTTAGCCTCATGAAAATCGGCTGAGCGTTTCTAGAATAGAGCAATTTTCTTCTTTTGTCTTGCAATGGGGTGCTCCTATTGGCCAATATCATTTTTAAATATGCCGACACGGTATACTAGAAACGCGCAGCCGATTTTCATGGGACTAAACCAGTAGTAGTAGAAAAAACATTCGGGGTTTCATTTTTTAAATATTAGTTTTTAACCTTTTGAAATTATCGGGAAGGCATTCAAAATTTGAGTTTCATAGCGTTAACAGTCATGCGCATATTGGGTAGCTAGCTACCCATTTTCACATTATTTCGAAATAAAAAGAGAACGGTTTGTGATAATAAAAAACGGACGACGGATTTGAAATCAAAAAAAAATTTTACGTTTTTATATGGGAGAAAAATATTTTTTTTAGAAAATTGCTTTTACGTTTGGGTCCGTGGAAGACGAGGGTTACGGCTGAAAATCACTCCAGTAAGAGATGAAGAACAGGGCTTCAAAATAAAAAAAAAATAATCAAAAAAACATCCGGTCATTGTTTGGCGCGCTAGAGCAAATTGGGTAGCTAGCTACCCCAGATGCGTATGACTGTTATAGTAAACTCGATGCGCATGACTGTTAAAATGGTTTTGAAATAAACCATTTGCTTAGCAATGAATCCGCGGTAAATTATTACACTACATAGCGAAAGGACGCATTACTAATCGCATAGTAGTGCTCAATCTGAAAACATATGCGTATAAAAATATCGTTTAGTTTCTGTCATGAAACAAGTGAACTTTATTTAGAATGCATGTATTGGTAGGATCAATGGCTCATGCAATCCAAGAACAGAAACCGCCGACGGTAACCCATAAAATTTATTTTCTATATGTAGATTAACTCCATCACATGTTCAATCACCGACAAGCAATCTTTCGAGTATCACAACTACCTATATTTTGTGTTCCTGAGACTTTTCGACGAACCTTTCTATTGTTAAAGCAAAGGAACCGGTCGAGTTTCATGAAACTCGGCCGAGCGGTTCTAGTATACCGTGTCGGCATATTTTAAGATGATATAGAGACCAATTTTATCCTTTTTATTTTGAACTGAGGTGCCCTTTTTTCTCCCCTCGTTATACATACGGAATTAATAAAGACTAGAATAAAGACTAGAATTAATAATTACTAGAAACGCTCGGCCGATTTTATGAAATTCAACCGGTAGATAAACTGTTATAGCCAAGTCGAAGAGCTCGTAAAACTGAGTCGAAATGATAATCTAAAAGTTAATTTGGCCCACCATAAGGCGCTACAGAGCTGTTTGAATGTGCCAATCTATGCAAAAAAAAATTTTGTCCACTTCTATCACCTACGCCCACCTTGGAATAGGTCACAAATAAACGCAACAGAAAGGTGAAGTTTTAAATCTGCCCATTTTTACCAATAAGGACTCAAGTCATAATTTCGCCCAGTGAACATTAGGTTAATAAACGAGTGTGTCTAGACTGTCAAGTTGTATGCCAATCAATAGTGGATTGCAGTTGGTGGACTTGGAATTCAGAACAAAGTGGATCACACCCAAAAAAATGTTATTTGAAAGGGCCTGAGGGATGGAGAATGCTTTCCAAAGCAAATTGTATATCGGGTGATAAATATGGAAACATAATCTGGGAACAAACCGAACTGGAGGGCGGGGATCTGGATTGCTGAGTTAACTCTCAGGGGGAAGGAGTTTTTTCTCGAAAAGTTGAGGGGGGGTCACCAATACCCGTTTTGCCCTACGGGGCCTCCATATGCCTTAAATCGACGAAAAAACCAGTTACGTGTCTATTTACACGCACTTCCCCCTGTGAGTTAAAGCATCAAAGGATTGGATTCATTTGCAATATTATGATTACAAACTATCGTAAGTAAAATATTTAAAATAAAATACAAACTTGCGCAACATGTCTTTTGTTAAGATTTTTTTATTTCTTTCAAACAGTACACGTACCATTATACAGTCCTTACTCCCATAAGGGACCCTTTATCCCAAAATTAACCCCATGAGTAGGGGCCGTTTATCCTGTGACGGCCGTGTGTTCCTTGACGGACGATTTTAGAGAACAAAAACGTCTCGTATAGCACACAAGTTATGGCCGATAACTTATGGGAGTAAGGACTGTAATTCTTGCATAGTAATAATGTTATGTGAATTAATAATCGTAGAACGAGTCGCTAATGTCAGACGGACCAAAAAAATCACCCACGCTCGTTCGTTTGCGGAAAATCTTGGAGTTCCTTTCTTGTATTGGCGTCGCCATTTGATTGGCCAAATCTTTCATATAATCAAGTCTTACAGCAGTCATCATGGCAAATAGAATACAAATTGTAAACTGCATTCTTTCTGTAGGACGAATTATTAAACAAAACTTAAAACAAAAGTATACAGATTATTTTTTTCCGAGAAAACTTTTCTTGCAAAAACAGACGCCCAAAAACTTTTAAGGGACAAGGTTCAAATTAGGGGACAAAAGTAGACTTTGGGCAAAAATAGCAAACCTTCCCTTACTGTGAGACCCCCCTGTAGAAGATTTTAATTTTATATTAGAATTTCTCAATATAAACATAAAAACGGTTGTATATAAAATACACCGAGTGCGCAGTTATCAGGCAGGTTGGCCCGCAGTTATCAGGCACCCTACGAAATTTCCCTACAAAATTCCCCGCTCGTACTGTTATCAGGCAGTTTTTGCATCTTTTCCCCTTAGTCAGCCTACGCCCTGCGCAGTTATTAGGCACCCTATGTTATGAAATTTATACTCACTTACAATTCTTATTTTTGTGTTTCCAAAAAGTTTGGAAAATGAATAGTTTTCAATTTTAGGTTACATAGTTCCGTTTAAGTTATTGTATAGCGTTATATACTGAATGTTGGCCTAATTTAAAGTTTTTTTTTATTGGCACTCATAAAAATAATACCATTTCGCCATGTCGCTTTTAATTTATTTTTTATATTTTAAAAGCTTTTTTTTCAAAACCGTAGATAAAAATCCGTTTGTCTGTTAGACAAGTGATGCCTTTTATGATAATGATAAAATAAGGGCACCTGTTGATTTTGGACGGCAGGTTCTAAAGTTTAAATTAAAAAAGTTTAATAAAAAATTGTTATGTAATAATGTGTTGAATGTGATGTGTAAAACTCTATCTCCTTCACGTTCGAACACGGGACATGACAATTTTATACGGCCGGGACTCTTGGGAGTTAAACATTATAGGCTATGATTCATAGCCTATGAGTCAGACTTATTACAATGTATATTTTATTGAATTAGTTAACTAACTATCAATTGGTTTAATTAATCTGGAGGGAAAATCTTTACTTTAATTACAGAGGGGTCGCCAAGTAAGGGACGTTTTTTTTGAAAAAAATTGCCGCCAAGTAAGGGACAAAAGCCGTCAAGTAAGGGTCGGTTTTTTCGAAAAAAATCGTCAACTAGCTAATTAAGGGACAGGTTGGGAAACCGTCCCTTATTTTGCCGCCCCTTTGTACTTAAATTATACCCCTGTGCTTTTATCCATTTACTTTTCCCGACCGTTTTTTGCACTTTTCTAGCTAGTCCGCCTACTGGTTTATCCGGCCGGAATAGATGCACGTGGTCGGAAAAATCGCGTCATCGGAAAAATCGCTTACTTATTCGTGATTTCTTAGGTCAATTTTTTGATAAAACCAAATGATAAAAAAGCGTGTAAAAGATAAGGACAAATGTCCATTTTTGGTTAACAAATTGTTATATTCGTCATTGTAATAAAATTGTTTTTTTAACTGGGCGAGTTGGAAATCCCATAGTAGATTTAGTATTTCTCATTTTGTTTGACAAAATGAGTTTTTTATACGAATAAACCAAATTAATAATTGGGATATAAGCTGGATCGGGGGTACACTTAAATAATTGAAAAGGTACTTTCTGATTTTTATTTGTTGCTAAATAGAAAACGTTCCAATTGAGAGCTTGCTGTAAGGTGCTTATTTTCAAACAAATATTATTTCGGATGAAAAAATGGCTTTGTATCTAATATTTATTGTTATCAATCAATAAACCGTTTTTTCACTTCTAAATACGTTTCTTTGCGTCAAATAAACAATAGCCAAATTGATAACATTTTGTTTTCCAAATTTTAAACGAAAATTATACGTCGAAATTACAGTATGAGGTAAAATAACGTGCTTCTCAAATTTTTATATTCTAATAAAGGCTAAAAAATGGGAAGTTACTTATTACACTCCATACTGTATGAGCAGGCGGTTAAAAAGTGCTTAAAACTCGCCCTAAACTTATTCGGAAACCTCGGTGGTAATTTTCCGACCCAGTTTTTCAAGGGTTAAACCGGAAATATTGCTATTCCCAAAAACTGACGGGTTTTTTAGCTCTGTTACATTTTTTGATTTGTATTTTCTTTTTCTTTTGACCGAAAGTGATCGGAAATGACCGGTTTCAAAAATTTACTTCTATTTTATTTATGACAGTATACATACTGTTTGACGTGTCCAGCACCTGGTGTACTCCATAACCTGACGATATCAGATTAAAATAGAATATGTGTTAACATAACGGATATTTTTTATGATCACTAACGTTAACATAATCGCCTTTACAATGCAGTACACGATGCCCGCTGATGCCGTTTTGTTTAATTGATTTTTCTCGCAAATTTTCACACTACACCACCTGCTCCGTTATCTGGCCGACATTTTTGTCGAAAGAACATTTTGGTACGTAATCATGGCCGGATAACGGCGCAGTCGTTAACATATAAAAATTCCAGTCCTTTCTCAAAAGTTATTACTCAAAATTCCGACCAGATAAATGAACGAGCGGGAATTCCGGCTAGATAACTAGTGGCCAGATACCGGTGCAGGGGGTTATAAAATTAACATTGTCGATGTGTACTATCTGATATTGAAAATAAAGCTACTAAGAGGTGATAGGAGTATACTAAATTTTTTCAGAAAACAAAGTACGGGAAATATTTACACTAAAAATGATCTTGTCTTTTTAATCCGTCTGCTTTGAAAAAAGAAACTCGGTAATGTCTGACTTTTTTATGATATTTGTTTTATAGCCTTTGAAGTAGTAAGTATACTAAATATTGTATAAATTCTTGGAGATGCAATTTTTTCTATTGCAAAATAAGCAAAAATATTGAACTTCAATTTATAATATAAATATTGCAGTAGATAATTGTCCAGCGGTGCAACTTGCTCTTTCTTTTGTCAAATAAGCATAATAGTCCCAAGTACCTTTTTATGGGTGCCAAAAATTATAAAACAAACTCCAACTTCGAGAACCTACCGTATTAATATTTATCCCAATAAATCCACGCGGTGTCCCAAACCACTAGCAAGATATGAAATTCATCTATGTTACTTCTGTAGATGGTTTACATTAATAATTTTGGACTTTGGTTCCAAATGGACAGGGCTAAGGGTATTTTCCGAAAACGTACGATAAGTCTGTGCTGTTTAGACAGTCCAAATTTAGTCTAAATGTCCATCCCTGTGATTGGCCAGAAGCAAAATTTAGAACATACATCAAACATTCAGAAACTTTATATCACTTTGTCGTTCAATGTACTAGTATTAGTTGGTTATTATTAATGGACTAGTATTAGTACACTACTGGGTACTACTCCGTTATGTGTAAAACGTTTCAATGGTGTTTCTTTCAAGGCCGTCAATCAAGCACTTTTACATGATCATATCCAAAGACGTTTCTTTATATAGAAGTAACCTTTAACAAAGTGTATATGTAAGAGAAAAGCCGTTAACAAGTCCATATACTGCGTCCTTCAAATATAAGCGTTCAATATTAAATACGGTATTCCCTCACGTTTTAAATTCCAGAATATTTATTGGGTTATCTGGGAGTTATTTTGTTTGGAGGGGAAGTGCTCGAAAACTAGGAAAACGTGGGCGCCAAATGCTTATTATTGCAAATATTTTATAAAATAAATGAAACCCATGGCAAAATAATATTTGTGTATGTTCATTTCCACAACAGCTACACGAGAAGGTTTATCTAAAAACAAGGATACAAAACTGCTTAGTTTGATGCTAGAGAGCAAAAAAAAAAACACGCTAGATCATTTGTCCCAAAACCGGCATAGTTGATAAACCGACACATTAATATGAAACGTGTAATATGTATACTCAGATCAATTTGATACAACACAAAAAATAATGTAATCGCTGGTGCACAACGGATGTTATCGGATTAAAAAAATTAATTTAGGTACTTGAAACGTTAACCAAATTTTCGCCCATTTTCGCCCATTTTAAATCAAATTTATCACGTGACAGGGTGAACTTGAGCCAAAACTGGATTATCCCACTACAATCCACGTTTTAATTTTACGTCGAATGGCCAAATTATTTTATTCAAAAAATATTGTGGTTGTGGCTTTTTTCTCTTCTAGTTTGTAAACAACACGACTGTCCGGTCCTTAATACCTGTAACCTACTATGAAAGCAGAGGGGAACTGCTTATCTAAAATACCGAACTGCTTATTTAAAATACAAAATGAATACTTTCAATAACCGAAAATAATTTTTACCACGATACTTATAACGAAGCCATACGGCATACAACTATGTAAAATTTGTTGTTTGTTTATCAAAATGAACATTATGTCAACATTTCCCGAGACCAAAATAAACAAATACCGTTTGTTCGTGTTTTGTGTGTCAACTGGCAATTTTTTAAATTATTTCCGTGTGGCTGTGTTTTGGATTATGCGTAGCACGGGTGTACTTGATATTGCCACACTTTTTCTAGCCCGCTATAAAAAAAAGAACGCGCCACTCTAGTGCGAATTTAAATATATTTAGAAACATAATTACGAACTCTTATTATTTTGAATATTATCTTAAAGATAAATGCAAAAGTCCGTGCCATTTAACCTAAGCTGCGGTGTGGTTTTGAGATGACAGTCAGAATTTTTATTGAAATCGCCACGTTTTGACTGATATTCCCGCTTTGCTTACACGTAAGAAATGGAAACTAAAAGTGTGACAATGTGAAAAACTACCGTGCTACGAATATAATTCGATCTGCAAATTAATCTGACGCAAAGTAAATGTCCCACTTAACCTTCCAAGAAAAACTTGTAACGTATAAATCATGAAAAATTAATTCAACGACGAAACAAACGCCTGACTACTATGTAGACATGTAGCATTAACTATGAATTCTCGTATATAAATGCCCAATATTTCCAAGCTAGACAGAAACAAACACAAATTCATTATGAAATTTAGTCTTTTCCTGAACAGCGTTTGGATGGTAACTACCCAGGTAAAACGTACATTCTACATTCCTAAAAAATCCCAAGATAAGTACAGTATGGGGTAAAATAACTTGCCTCTGGCTGTCTCAAATTTTAAATTCTACCAGGTTTAAAAACGAGAAAAGCGAGAAGCACTTTATTATACCTCATACTATACTCAAGCTTATTTAAAAATGGGAAAAAAAAGAAAAGTTTATGAAATAACTGAATGTTGCAAAAGAAATGCTCAGAGGTACGGGAAAAATTTCGAAAACTCAAATTTCAAAATATCGATCAAAATTATCGTAATGAAAAAAAAAAATTTTGCTTGACTGACTGCGAAAAACTGGACAGGTTGTATTTGGCAAGCACGTTATTATACCCCATACTGTTTAAACCGCGTAATTTTGGTGATTACTTATCACTGAGGGATCGAGTTAACTCGGGTGTATTTGAGTTTGTCGAGCAACTCGGGTGTATTTGAGTCGCTCGAGAAACTCGGGTGCATTTGAGTTTCGCGGAAAACTCGGGTGTATGTACCCAGATACACCCGAGTAGACACATTCTCCCCACTGACTTCCAAATTTTAATGAAAGTTTCTAGAGTTATCGGCCAAAAATAGCATACGAAACCCAAGACCATATAAATGATTCGGGAAATGGTTTTATTGATATTCCAAGGGCTACTCGTGGCGGAATTTCTGCTTTGGCGGCAAATCCAGGCGCGATTGGATGGCTTTCATACAAACGAAATAAACCATTATTTTCAAAACGAGACCGCGAAGATCGATTTGCTAATCCAAACCTTTTCAATCGTATTGTCATGTCCGTTTACGACTGAAAACATAATAAGTGTAATTTCAATTAAACCACTTTGTAAAAACAAATAAAAAAGTAATACTTTGGATTTAAAGCTGGCAACACTCAAGTTTGTCTATTAACTCCCAAAGCGGAGGGGGTTATATTTGTAAAATCCGAAAAATTATGTACCTATCGGGTATCTACGGGGTACCTAGAAGGTACCTTAAAATAAAAGATGCTTCAAATGAACCAAAACTTGGCTAATAAATGGTAGTTTTTCATGTTCATACATGGAACTAACTTCCGAACCGCCGTATTTCCATCTACAGAGCGTTCGCCATAAATTTTTGCTGTGCTAATCACGTATTTGCTACCTTATCTCTAGATTTTGACAATCAATTTTTGGCGGACGCTCTGTAGGATACAATCCGTCGGTAACAACCTCAAACTAGTTCGCTGACGAATTACTGGTTGTTAAATAATGACAGTAATTCAAGAATAGTAGTAATTTAATTGAACTAGTCGGACTAAGTTCACGAGTTTTCTCGAAATGTATTTTAGATACTTATAAAAACACGGTTGAATGTTAAATGTGTAAATTAATATGTCAGAAAGTTCTGGTTGCCAAAAAAGTTACTTAACGCATGCATAGTTTACCTGAGCTTACCAAACCCTTTAATCTCAAGCCCGAAAACACTACCGATTATTTTTAATATAATGCTATTGCTTAGAAGATAATCTTTGAGCTGGTTAAAAAGTAACGTTTTGGTATTTCTACTTTTGCATTTTCAAGAGAACTGAAGTTACTAAAAATGATTTTTGCGATTTTACCAATTCTTGCACTTGCAAATGAAGGTTAGTCGAACTAAAACTTTGATTTTGTTAACAGTTTGTTTGGAATACCGTGTGCTGCAGCTCAAACTGTCGTAAAGTTACCTCAAACCTCGACAGATTCACCACACAGCATATTTATGACATTTTGATTAATTTTAATTTTATAAGTTCAAAATAACCAGTTATCTTAACAAGTGTTTTGCTCAAAAACTGTTAAGATATTTGAATTTAATTGTGTCTCCGTTTAAATGTGTCAAACTCGTTACAACTTCAGGTTCAGAGAGGCCCTTCGCGGGCCGGCCGGTACTGTAGGAGTTAAATAAAAAAATAACTCCAGACCAAAGTGGGTTTGATACTGATGAATGTACGATATAACTAATGTACATATCGTATAGTTGTACAAGATGACGTTTTGGAATGTGGGTATTGTGCAGCCCGAAAATACCGAGGTACTCTAAGCAAAGTGACTAGTAGACGGAAATGTAAAAACTGGCTCGAAGCCGACCCGGAGCTTCTGAAAACTGATCCTGATGCTGGCCTCGGCAATCACAACTACTGTCGAAGTCCAAATACAAAATGGCCTGGATACCGTGGCGGTGCTTGGTGCTATCTCCAAGAGCCCTGGAGATCATATAGTGGAAAGTACCATACCTGGGAACGATGTGAATGTGAAGCCAACGAAGGTTAGAATGAGAAAATCATTGTTCAAGTTACGGTGGTATATAGGTTAGATTATATGGTTTTATACTGAAGTTCAGTAATTAAAAAAAAATGTCTAGAAAACTTGCCTAGAAATTTTATCCAGAAATTTCATCACACTAAGAGAACAAAAAAAATAAGCCATAAGCAACAATTTTTTTCGAAAAAAAGGTTTTGACCATTCGACGTAAAATTAAAAAGTGGATTGTAGTTGGCTAATCAAGTTTTGGGTCAAGTTCACCTTGTCACCTGATAAATTTGATTTAAGGCCTCAAAACACTTTTTTCGACAAAATTTGGTGGTTATGGCTATTTTTTGCTCCAATACAGAAATCTAACTCCTGTTAGTGTCAAATAAGGATGTTATCAAGTTAAGGATGGTACGGTTCTAATTTAATTTAAAATAAGGGCAGAACACAAGCATTTATTTTAACAGTCATGGACATCGAGTTTACTATAACAGTCATGCGCATCTCGGGTAGCTAGCTACCCAATTTGCTCTAGCGCGCCAAAAAAGAACGGATTTTTTTTATTATTATTTTATTTTGAAGCCCTGTTCTTCTTCTATTTCTTTTATTTTCAACCTTAACCCTCCTCCTCCACGGACCCAAAAGTAAAAACAATTTTCTAAAAAAAATATTTTTTCCCATATAAAAACGTAAAAAAAGTTTTTGATTTCAAATCCGTTGTCCGTTTTTTATTATCACAAGCCGTTCTCTTTTTATTTAGAAATAAAGTGAAGATAGGTAGCTAGCTACTCAATATGCGCATGACTATTAATGCTATTTTCGTTATACGGTATAATTTATACCCTTTTTCGGAGTTCAGACTAACTTTATGGATTTTCAGTGATTGAGCTGTATACTACAACATTTTCGACAACTTCTACACAAACGGCACCAGTACGTTACGCTCGTCAAATCGAAACTACACAAACAACAAGTACGGCGTCAACTACGGGTAAGAATTCAAGTTTTGTACATTTTCCTGGGTGTACTTAGTAGACATCATTCTTTGTAATATACCAAAATAACTTATCAAGACCTACCTGTATGTTTTAGTGTGTCCACCAGGACATTGGGGATGGAATTCAGATGATTGTTACAATATGAATGAATGCCGTTTAAATCCGTGTGACTGCGATGAGCAGTGTATCGATACCGAAGGCAGTTTTATTTGTCAAGGTAAAAATTTCGACTCTAAGACTGCAAGAATACATTTATAATATTAAAATTTCCATGGTATCCAACCTAAACTACTACGTTTTTGTCGCTATTTTAGGCTTACAAAACGTATCAGTTGAGGTTGGACACCAAGTAGAAACAATAATATTGTTACAATATGAATGACGCAACCTGAAAATGGAGAACAAAGAACACGGAAAAACCTGGAAACGGACAACATTTGAAAAAATTGAATAAATTGTTATGTAAACTTTTTCCGCGTTGTCGGGTTTCTCCGTTCTCCGACTACAGCTCAAGAAACGGAAAAATACGAAAGGGAGAAAATTGTAAACGATAAATTCGGAAACGGAGAAACCTGTAGAGGAAGGAAATTTTTTTCGTGTTAGGTTTATGCGTTTTCAGCTTTCTCCGTTTTCAGCTTTCTCCGTTTTCAGGTTGCTCCATTTTCGTAGCTTTCCATTCTTATGATCTTTTGCGAACCTGAAATGTGACCGACAACACAGTTTTTCGAAAAAAAAAGTCGTGGGCGGAAACTAAGTAAAATATAATACAACTATTCTGGTCACTTTTTAAATTTTAGCGTGTGGTGGTGGTTTTCAAATCGTGGACGACCATTGTGTTGACATTGATGAATGCATTCAAAATCCTTGTGACTCCAATCAAATTTGCACAAACACTGAAGGCAACTATCAGTGTGCTGGTAAGATTTCATTTTCAAATTATTATTCGCCAGCGCGGTCTTTCTAAGAAAAAGTTTTTCGGGGAAAATTCAAAACAAATTTTTTTTCCAAAAACTTGATCTTCGTAAAACCTTGCTATTACGTTGCTATTCGTAGTAATAAGTTATTACTCTACTGCACCTTTCGATTCAGCATTTTTGTTCATACATTCGGTATGGGGTAAGATGACCTGCTTCTCGCTTTCTGGAATTTTGTATTCTAATAGGGTTAAAAACTAGAAAAGCGAGAAATTCGTTATTATACCTCATACGGGTTAGCACAGACTACCTTTCCGAATCAGTTACCGTACCAAATTTAAAAAGACTTATTTATTAAGATGCCTGTAATCTGGTAAAACATAATGAATTTGGGACTGTACCATGGGAGCAACATTTTGATTCTATACTGAGCGTGCCATCAGGAAATGCAATTACTGAACAGGAAATTTGATTTTATCTAATGCAGATTATCCCGACGTTATTCCATCAAGATTTTCGAAAGCCAAAAAAGAGGCTCTTTTTCATTGGCTTATCTTAACGCTTGGGGGTACATGTACTTCAAGAGAGACCCCTAAAACGGCAAAATGGCACTACATTGCCACCTCGGCTTACAAAAGTTGATCATATTTGTTAAATCGAATAAAGGATGCGCATAACTTTGATTCGTGTGCGATAAAATGCATCAATGACGCGCGCTGTTTCACTTACCTTTTGGATAATGACGGCGTTTGCACACGATATCACGAAACGGGCGCCGGGAAATATTGCATTCCCAAACCAGAGAGATGGCAATGTGCATTACAAATAACGGACACATATGAAATTCCAGCTGGTCACAGTTAGGCTATCCATACCAATGAATTTTGACTTAAAAAAAACCTTCGAACTAGGTGACAGAGCAGTTCCGTAAAGCGGGCCTGTAAAACGCATACAACTAAGTCGCCAAATAAAGGCTCACAATTTTTTCTTGAATATAGACAGCCAAACCACAGTGCGACAAGCATGGGCACAATATCCCAAATTTCCTCCGGTTGTAGTTTTAATCCAATTTGCCACAATCTAAAATTGGTAAACGAGCGTTGGTGTCGATTTTCAACCGCATCTTCAGCAGCTGACTTTGAAAAATATCTGGTCGAAAGCAATCCGGTAATGGGCGACTGGGTACAGACCATGTCCCCAATTACCTCACAAAAGATAGAAATGTCGGTCGGTCGTCCCGGTTTTACCGGATTTTGGATTTATTTTAAGTCAATTACGCATGTTCGATTTGGTTGCGATGGTAAAAAACGACAAAGTAATGTCGAAGCAGCACTTCAAGATTGGATTCAGATTTATATTGGTTCTTGTCATAACAAAAGTACTCAAAAATTAACAGTTTTTTTATTCATTTGTCAAATTCGTAAGAATTTTTCTAACGTCATCGATTAATATGCTCGTTTTACTTTGTTTGGGCCATGTTTTAGGACAATACTTAACAATTGTTTACTGTTAACCTCTTAAAAGTTAACACTCTTGCGGTAACGTAACACTTTTTGTTGGGAGGGACGTGCATTTGTACCGTTTACACAAATAAGGTTTCTCCATTTTGAAATGTTTACGACTTAAAGTACGTTACCAATATAAAGGAATCTTCATTTTTGTTAGAAATCCCGCGAAAGAGGTTAAAACGCGTAGGTTAGATCATACATCTTTATACTGTTAAGTTTTACCTCCTTCATACACGTGCTTTATTATCTTTTTATTTCAGAATGAAGTAAATATTTCAAAATGAATGGTCCTTAGTATATGAATGGTCCTGTAGTGTATAAGAAGCGCGAACAATCCTTATAGAAGGATTAGTAGCAAAAAATAAAATACGCAGATGATCTAGAATCTCGTTCATAGCCCTTATGGATGCTGGAGAACGACTGAGTCTAGAGTTGGAATCTCTGGTCATTCCGGAAGATTCAAGTCTGGAAGAAACTACTCCAGATGACATTGTCGAGTTCAGTAATTCAAGCCCCGCCGGCCAAATCGTGGCGGATTGCTCAATCGAAAACGGATGCGAATGTCTCGACGGATTCAGAAAAAGTGGCGACATGTGCATCGATATTGACGAGTGTTCTAATGAAAGCCATCAATGCAGACTGGTGTCAAAAAAGGCACCCTGGTCTTTCGGAGAAAACATTTTTCGAAACGTTTCCCAAAAAACGTTTTCTCACCCAGACCCAGCTCGATTAACAGTTTAATGATATTTGTTCCGAAAAACGTTTTCTTTTGTTTTCTCCGGAAAACGTTTTCTTTTGTTTTCTCTGTAAAACGTTTCCGTTTACTTTCTCTGAAAAACGTTTTCTTTTATTTTCTCCGGAAAACGTTTTCTTCTGTTTTCTCCGTAAAACGTTTCCGTTTATTTTCTCTGAAAAACGTTTTCTTTTATTTTATTTTCTCCGAAAAAA
>SCLG01000001.1:1209565-1226390 GCA_004367875.1 Oikopleura albicans
TTAATATAAAAAATGAGCGCTTTACAGGCGTTTTTTGACACCATTGGAAGCCCTTTGTCTGAATGCGTTAATATTGAAGGATCGTTTGAATGCGAGTGTTTAACTGGCTACGAAAGAATTGGAAAAGTTTGTGTCGATATTGAAGAATGCGCAAGTGGGATAAACGATTGCAGCCCATTTGCCGAGTGTATCAACTTTGATGGTTCGTATGAATGCGAATGCGAAAATGGTTACGATGGAGACGGCTTTAGCTGCGAACGTGAGAATTTTTATCATTCCTAGGACTTTATTTAACATTTTAGTTTCAGTTTTACAGGAAGTACGGCCTGTACTGTACAGGGAGTTGACCAAAATTATCATGAAAATTTTGAAATTTATACTTTATTTGCCTACATACATCCCCAAAACTTCACTTATTCAACTGTGCAGGTTTCATTCCTACTTATAGGCCATAAGTTATGGCCTGATGATACCACCCGCCTACGCACCAGGTGATAACGAAAAATCGTTGATTTGCGTAGGTTGACATTTTCAAACAGCGCTTAAAGGGTCCTCGTTGGTCCGAATCGCTTTTTGATTATTCAGATCGCTTTCATTTGACGAGCGTTACACGTTGGGTTTGGCACTTTTTTCCGAAAATTTTACGATTTTTCCATTTCTACCAAATCACTTTTATTTGTGATTATGCACTTTTTCGTAATACCTTTTTAATATTTTTTAGCTCGGTCACCGATTTCTCCACAAACAGAGACCACCACCATGACGACCACCAAGACCACTACCAAGGACACTACGAAGGCCACTACCACTATAAAATTACCAGAAGAAGCTGATAGCAAAAATGAAATCGTGACCGAATGGTGTGGGGTAAAACTTCACGAGGAGTACAATACTGACAAAAATCTTATGAAGTACATGTAAGTGGCACATTTTCCCGGCTAGACATATATATATGTAGTACATATGAATAAGTAAAGTACTAGTAGTACACTATATATTGCCCAAAAACGCTATTTTGCATAAAAAATTGTACCAATAGGAAAATGATGAAAAAGCCATATCACAACAGAACCAAACCGAAAAGAGCTGGTCATGAACGTGTTGTTGTCCGACCAGAGTGCGTTAAAGCGGCCAGACGTAATACAAAGCCGGGTGGATACCCTAATGTCAAAAGTAGGCCAATCATCAAATGCACGCGAAAGGGCATTGCCGGTTCTAACAAAATAAAACCGAATGGACGAAGATGGAAAAACTCGGAGTCCAAACTACTTCACTATCAAAAATATGCCTGCTCAAATTGAACAAAACAATATTCTAATAAAAAATGGTGTTTCTTGCAAACTTTTCGCCGTCATTTTGCGAGTTCTGCGAGATTAACTGTTACGGACCGTCACCACTAACCATGATCACGTCCGTATTAGTAAAGACATCTCAGTACTAATAATTACATCATTTGAGCTTAAAATAAACACAAAGTTTGGCACTAGCAAGACCCTCCAAAAAGAAACTTCTCAAGCTTTTAGAGAAAGAAAAATAAACCATAACCACATTTGCCCCTTTTGAGGCCTTAAATCAAATTTATCACGTGGCAGGTTGAACTTGAGCCAAAACTATATTAGGCTACTACAATCCAGGGCTCGGCAAAGCCAGGCATTTTCATTGGCTTGGCTGCCTTGGCTTTTTTCCCCTCTCGAAAAATTTTGGCTTGGCTGCCTTGGCTTTTTTCCCCTCTCGAAAAATTTTGGCTTGGCTGCCTTGGCTTTTTTCCCCTCTCGAAAAATTTTGGCTTGGCTGCCTTGGCTTTTTTCCCCTCTCGAAAAATTTTGGCTTGGCTGCCTTGGCTTTTTTCCCCTCTCGAAAAATTTTGGCTTGGCTGCCTTGGCTTTTTTCCCCTCTCGAAAAATTTTGGCTTGGCTGCCTTGGCTTTTTTCCCCTCTCGAAAAATTTTGGCTTGGCACACAAAAAGCCAAGCCAAGCCAAGCCAAGCCATGTGCCAAAGCCATTCGTGCCGAGCCCTGCTACAATCCACTTTTTAATTTCGACGTAAAATTTTTTCCAACAATTTTTTGAGGTTATAACTTATTTTTCCTTCTCTTACGATATCATTTGTATTTTTAAATGTCAAATTTAGACGAGCCCTGTTCATGTATAAATTTTTTTTCAATCTTATGTTTGGCAACCCTATTTATCCCTTGATTCAAAAGTTAGATTAATTTAATGAGCGAATAGTTTGAAAATAAGCTTTGTGTTAAATATTTCTTGATACAATTGATACTGAATGACATAAATCATAGTACCGTATTACATGGTTCATCTAAAAGATTTTTAATGCTTAATTTGGATACATGTTATTAATTACTATATGCTTACCCCCTACGCCAATTAGTCTAATTATGATCGTGAATAAACGCCTTTCTCGAATTGTCTATTATGACAAATAACGCGATTATCCCTTTGCAGTTTTCTGCCCCAAGTTTTTGGTACAAATCAAAACCATGAGTTAAATGACCCAATATTAGACCAGCTACGAATTATACCAGAGGGCAATTCTAATTTTATGGCTCTCTGGAGGAACCGATCGACATTTCCATTTTGGCCAAAGTAAAGAAAACTTCGAAATGAAATTCGTAAAGTGTCTTCAAATAGGTGCTATTTTACAAAGATTTGGTTTCAGATATTTAAAATTAGAGATTTCATTTTTAAATGTCCAAGGGGCCCCTGACGCCGGATATGCAGCTTTTTTAGAGAAAAAAATGTGAACCACCTGTGTAATTTAAACATGTATACACAACCCTCTGTTTAAATAAACGGTGATTGGATGGGTTTTTACTGGTTCTCGCAAGAAACTTTTTTAACACGGTTTTCTTAATATCCGTGTTAAAAATAGATATCGTAAAAAGTTTTCCGTGTTAAAATAGAAAATAAATCTCGTAAGAGGCTTTTCCTGTTAAAAAATCCGCGTTAAAAAGTGGGTCCCCTGAAAAAGACATTTTCCCCTTTGTCTCGGAATGGTACATGTCTTTTTCTAACAAACCGGCGGTGTCCTGGGAATATACTTTTGTTCCCGAAATTGGACCTAATTATTTTTTTGGAAAAAACCGCCCCAGAGTTCGACTTTTTGAAAATTGTCGCGTAAATAATTCGGTCAGAACATACATAACCTGATTTACAAGCTAACTCGTCTGAAAATCAGTGAACTGAAAATATTAACATAACTGGGAAGAGCGTGGGTGGAAGCATAGAAACTTCATACTAATTCTTTAACGAAACGCTTTTTTGTTCCGAACTTTTTTGTCTCAAAAAACGAATATTTTAAATCAAATAAGTCACATGATAGTAGCTAAGAGCAAAACGGGTGTAGGAACTTCCGGACGAAAAAAGCAGACATCCCGGCCTTGCGGATCACGATGGAATATCACATTTTGCGTTTGTGGTAACGCCGAAGCATCCCAAGCATCAGTCATAATTTATAACGCGTGAACATTTCACAGTCCTTACTGTCAATTCGGACGCACTCAATACGGACCTTTTTGTGAAAAATGTCCCCAAAACAGTCAAAAATGGACACTTTATGACAATTCACCCCAATACGGACGCTATTTTCGAGAATCAGAATGGAAGTATGGAGTCCTTACTAAGGACTGTAACATGCTCATAGGCTTCTTGCACAAAGAAAAAACCTCCCCTGTAAAAATTATGAACTGAATAAATAGTTGGATTTCCATCACAATGTAGATGGAAGCACGTTTCATACGCGGCTTTATGTACCTGTAACGATGGCTCAACTTGGACTGCACCCCCAGGTTCTATTATAAAACTCGAATTATTTTAACATCAGACTGGTACTTATGAGTCATAACCTTGAATAGGGTTATCAATTAATTTTCATAACCTAGTTATAAGAAATAAAGTGTTAATTGGCGGTGCCGGGACTTACGGCTGATTTCAGGGTGACCTTGATCAAAAACCGAAAAAAGCGGATCCGTCACCCCCTATTCAAGGGTTGTATCTATCACCTTAAATAATTAGGTCGATAGCTCGGAAACCCGGATCTGGGCGCACAGTGCAGTCTGCCAAAGTCAATGGCGAAAAAAGGGACCACTGTACACTGGTGTAATATTTCGTTAAGGACCGTGCGGCGACGGGACTGATAACGTTGTTTCTTGTGCTAAAGACGACGTCTCAAAGGAAATGAGTTGTCTATGTGAAGATGGCTCAAGTTTTTCAGCGACGCGAGGAAACGGTCGAGGAAAAGGGCGCGTGAAAAAGTCGAATAAAAACAAGAAGAAAGGAAAACTAGAAAAGCGACAAAAGGGTCTAAAGAAGGACCCAAAATAAAGAACTGCTTCATATTATCAACATAACGAGCGAGCAATAGCTCACGAACGAAGGGCATAAATTATTGCCGCATAATCATTCTGCTGATGTTAATATCGAATACATTTACTGTTTCTGACGTTGAGGACCATATATTTAATTGCATTTTAAATTACTGCCGATAATTTATAAGATAGCCTCGAGAATAATGCAATAAAAAAACTTTGAAACTGTTTTTAGGTGTCAACATGTTACAAAACATTGTATACACCAGATGCCCTGTTGTTTCACCAGGATGAAACCAACAGGTGTTATCTGTGTTTGGGCGTCCCATTAATTGATTAAGCACACATACAATGTACTAATTAAAGGGTGCCTAAGAACTTAGTGGTGTCATTTTTGCAATATGACCCCAAAAAGGTGTCAAATTACAAAGTGGTCGAATCGAGTCATATGACCCCTGAAAAGAAAGCCCTCCTCGAGCTGAATCCGATGATGGTATTTAAAAATTTATATGACCACTATTACTTGGCGTTATATGACCCCCAAAACGAGTCAACTTACAAAGTGATCAAATCCGGTCATATGACCCCTCACAAGAAAGCCCGGGTCTAGCTGAATTCGCCCAAACACTCCAACTTAAGTTCTCGCAAAAAATCAGAAATACTAAAACAAGTCGTCTATTGAAAGATAAGGTCGCACCTGGTGTTCGCATAATGGGTTTGCGCCCCATTCTCGCGCGAAAATCAAAATCACGTCTTATGGCACCAAAAACACACCTTTATGGTCTTATTAGTGTGATGTGATTATAACATCAAGCTCAAAAATTAAAATTACCTTAGTCAAAATGGTAAAATCACATAGTTTCTCTAGAAAAAAAAATGTGGTCTTCGCGCAAAAAACGCCAAAAAAAAAATTATGTTGAAAAAAGCTGACTTGACCTTACAGTAAAATGGGGTACCTTATAACAACCACCCTATGTACCTATGTAAGATCATCACTATATGGAGATAGCGTTCAATTACTACAGAATGCTTACAGTTGCTTGCTTGCATCTGAATCAAAACTTCTAATAAAATGTTAAATGAGTTCAAAAATGGAAATGTCATAAGCAAGTAGTGGATAGGGTCAACTCTGTTTTTTTTCATTTTTCAGGTTTCTCAGTTTCGTATTGTCCCATTTTTTAAGTTGTGCTCAATACACTAGCATGCAACATTTTCCATTCTGAGTCATTTAATACATCTGAGCTTTTTGTTTTTTGTATAATTCATTTTGCAACAGAAAAGGGAAGCGGTTCAATATAAAGGCAGTTGAGAAAATGCAGTGAAACAGTTAAATTGGAGGTACCAATTTTAGATGTGTTAAAAATGGTGTATAGTGCTCAAAATTACTGCACACCCCAGTAATGTCAAAGGTTTTTTCAAACAAATACTCAATGTTTACAAAAAAAAATGCCAATTGTTTGAACTCGAAAATTGACAGTCAAAATAGAGAAGTGACATTGAGGTGTGTGCTAAAATATTACACATCTAAAAAAGCTAACAAAATAAAACAAACTTTTTTAACAAAAAAAAAAGAATCCAGATTAACTAAATATGGCACCGACTAAATTGCTATCATGTATTTTAAGGTCGAAAGGTGCATGAGTCAGAATTGGTCGAAAATTTGCGTCGAAATCTGACTTATTCCGTTTACACGTTCGACCAGACAAATATTGACATATACATATATTTGTTCGGGCAAAAGTGCAACCGGAATAAGTCAGACTTCGACGCAAATTTTTGACCAACTCTGACTTATGCATTTTGACCTTACGACCTCGTATACTTTCGACCAAAAATACATGATACCAATTGAGTCGGTGCCCATAGTTTACGTACGGCAAATTAAAAAAAACATAATTTCATTCAAACGTTTGATGAAATATAGGAATCCAGTGGGAACTGGAAATAAAAAGTGGGAACACTACTTATTTATAATAACTTATTTAAATAACAAATACCCTGTAGTGATTTTTTTTGGATTTCAATCGGTGTCTGAACTGATCAATTAAAGTTTACCAGCTTGAAAATTTGAAATAATTTGAGAATAAAATTTGAAATAAATTTGAAAAATCACTGTCTCCAGCTGGGCTAGTGACAGATTTGGTAGAAGTCAAAAACATTTTCAAACAAAAAAACTGTTATGGCCAAGTATATAAGTTCTATTATGTCTTTAAGGGCATAAAATTTGTGTGTGAAATCTTGAAAAGATATCATAGTAATCCTCACAAGTTGAGTAAAACAAAAAATATTTAGAATAAAGGAAACATTGTAGATACAGAAAGACTTTTTAGGCGGAACAGAAATGTTTAATAGACGTCAGAATAAAAAAAAAATCGTCAGAAACTTGGAAATATTTCTGACGAGGTCAACGAGGGGAACCAACGGGTATCAAATTGTCTATGTAGGGGTTGCTGGTTATAAGGTCAAGGTCTAAAAACTAATTTGACCCTAGTTGCCTGAAAAAATCAAAGAAAGACATGAAAGCGTCTGACCTTATAACCAACAATTACGCTATGATACGAATGTGTGTCTTAATTGCTACTGAAACTTATTGATAAATAAGCAAGTTTACCGTAATAACTATGATACCACCTTTAAAATTAGTTTTATGGCCCTGTAGGAGTTAAGAGATGGAACTTGCCAGGTACTATCATAATTTCCCCAAATACAGTTATCTTAACAACTGTTGTAACTTCCCCTAACCAGTTATCGTAACAACTGTTTTTGCTTAAAAATTGCTCAGATAATTGAATTATAGAAAGATAACTTCATTGGGCGTGTACTAAAATAATTGGAAATCACGATACGTTTCGGTACGAAAAGTGTTAAGAGAAACCAACTTTGTTTTGATATTTTAGGATAAATTGTGTTAAGATAACTGTCACGGATATGTATATATTTGTGCCCTATACGTCAAAAATAATCGGCGCAAGGAGGCCATACCCAAGTTGCTTATATATGGTACACTACATAGGGGTTGGTTATAAGGTCTTACACAAAAATATCATAAGACCTTAAATACATTTTCAAAAGACAATAAGACCTTATAAGTTATACGTTTAGTGCACTCCTAAGTGTGCTATGAAAGTAATAATTTATAACTTTCGTAGCACTTTTAGGAGTGCACTGTGCACTGACTTTTTTACCCATACTTGTCATACTCCTAAAGCATGTACCGAATGAACTTTTTTAATTGTAAATGACGGAGAATTGATGGGGCTAGTGTAGAATTTAAGTCGTTTATCGGTAGTAATGTTATACGGTATACCGACATTAATGACCGATCGAAGTTTAAATTTGCCGTTTCTCGAAGTCCATTTGGTTTACCAAACATGTGGTAATTTTCATACTCCTCATATATATAATCATAAAGCGCCCGTTTTTACATGATAAATTAATACAGGGGGGGTTGGTTATAAGGTCAAGGTCTAAAAAACTGACTTGACCTTAAATGCATTTTTAAAAACTGACTTGACCTTATAACCAACCCCTTTTTTTTACAATTTTGTTGAATTTTTCCCAAGTAAGATATGTTAAACCTAAAATCACTTTTCGGTACAATACCGGTTGGTTAACCGATAAAAAAATGTGGGACTCCAAGTGGAGTAGTCCAAGTTTGAGTATTTTTTGTGGTTTTTGCGACCAAAAATGGTTGCCAAAATACCCTTCACCAAAAATGTTGATACAGTATTATTGATACTGATTTGGACCGGGCCGCTAGACTAGCCCAATCAATTCTGTATCGGTTACAATTTGAATCAAGTTCGTAAAATGTCTGGCCCGGAGTTATAAAAGTATTGGTCTGCAGGGGTTAAAAAACAAACCCGTCACTATATAGTGACCGGTAAAAAGATAATAAACGAAGTAAAAAGAAATTAATCACGAGACCTTTTCCCGTCATATTTAGAATTGCGTCGCTGCTTCCCACTTGTTTCTCGATTTTTACGATTTCTTTCGCGCTCCCGGGATTTACTTCGGCTGCGCTCCATGCGCTTTTTTCGCGCGCCGGACGCATTCGCCGTCGGTGAGCGACTTCTGGAGCGGGATTTGTAGCCCTTATTCTTGGGACGGTCGGGCGAAATGGAGAGTTCCCGCCGCGTTACCTTTTTTCGCGGTGAGTCGGATGCGACCGGTGCAACTGGTGCCGAGACTTTTTTCGTATCTTCTTTCTCTTTTCCCTTGTGACCCATATAAACACCAGGGGTTGGACTGTGGGCACGGCGGGTTATCGAATAGTCAACGCGAATTCTGAATTTGACAGTTAATACGGGCATATATGTTATACACCCCTTGCGCCGTTATCTTGCAACTTCCATGAGAGAAATACGCGAGCTAGCGAAGCGAGCGGGGATGTCTGAAAGATAACAGCGCAGTGCTTAAGTCGCTTTTTTCGCAGGTCCTGGACTTTTGCCGGGCGCCACGCTTCGGGTTTACGAGCTATCAACCCAATTTCTTTTTAGGTGATAGATACAACCCTTGAAAATGGAGTTAACGGAGCACTTTTTTCGATTTAGGTCAAGGTCACCCAGAAATGGGCCGGAAGTGCCCCAAATTAACCCTATATTTTAGGTACTAGGTTATGGGTGACCTTGACCTTAATCGCAAAAAGTGCTCCGTTAAACCCTTTTGCAAGGGTTGTATCTTTCACCTAAAATAAAAATTAGGTCGATAACTCGTAAAGCGTGGCGCTCAGCAAAAGTCCAGGACCTGCGAAAAAAAAGCGACCTTAGGTGGTTTTTTTTAGGTCAACCCACTGTTTCTCGAAGTGCCCTGACTCGCACGTTTCAGTTATAACCAAACTTTTTTTGCGTTGGTCGTTTTTTAGACCGACACGAAAATTTTGGAAAGAAGATTCCGGGAAAACCAAGTGCTTAAAAATCAAAAACTGGTAAACTGGAAAACGGCGCGCGATAATTGTTTAGGTCGCTTTTTTTTGGCGAACGTCAATTTTCTCTGAGCGCCCAGGCCACGGCTTTAAAGGTAAGGACCTATTTTTTGGAAGTTTTAGAGAATTCTTCATTCTCGTTTGAGACATAAAACAGTGACCTTGGGTTTTGCCATATAATGATCATCTATGGAAAATAATAAAATTCCGGCAACTTACTCTTTTTCATGTATTGTGCTTCCATGAGCCTTCGTTTTTGCGGCAATGGCGTCCTTTTCCTGAGAATAAGTAATAAAACAGAAACCGCGCGATTTGTTACGTTTTTGATCCATGACAATTCGACAATTCTCGATTGTGCCAAATGGCCCAAAAGCATCCCGAATATCCTCTTCGGTCGTCTTTAAGTTCAAGTTGAACACGGCCAATACATTAGATGTTTGCGGATCCTAGATAAAGGTTTTAACTTATTACTTAGTAGAGTACTCAAGGTAAAAAAAAAATAATATAATATTACTAATATGGCTGATACATTCTCATTTTATACAGTTTTAAGGGGAAACACTGTCCATGGAGTGTTGGTTATAAGGTCGTAAGGAAAACTAACATAAAACCTTAGTACCTGCAAAAAACGATATGGCCATCATATATGACCCAGGGCTCGTCACGTTTGGCCTTTGGCACATGGCTTGGCTTGGCTTTTTCCAAAATTGGCCAAAATTTTTCAAGAGAGGAAAAAGTTTTGAAAAAAAAAATTTCGAAAAATTTTCTTTTTGTTCAGTGCATCAAACTGTGCCACCTAGTATACTCACTATTATCATTTGGCCACATTTTTTACCTGAAAAAGTTTGTGGGCAGCCTATCGAAAAGTTAATAAAAAATGAGGAGAAATCAAATCTCGCAAATGTCTGTTGTGAGTTCTAGAAGTTTTTGGAGATCGAAAGAAAAAACCGTTTTGTGGCCTTATACAAAAAAAGTGTAAAAATACAAGATTTTTGCCCCAACAATTATGACAAACGTCAAATGGGCGAAAAATTACAAAAGTTTCATTTTCGATAGAAAACAAATCTATTATTTATAAACGTTTTCAAAAATCAAACACTTGTGATCTTTCGCCCTTTTCATTTTTTTTTTGTTTGCCGTTTTCAGCTTTCGCCGAAATCAGGTTGTGCCAGAATGCTCATTCTATTATAAACCTCACGATCACCAAAATGACGGGTTTTATCCTCGCTTGGCGAAGCATCTCTGTCCGTGCGTGGGCGACGACTTGGCGAATAGCTACGTGACCTTGACCGGCTGCTCGATCGGGAACGAGACCGACTCATCCAACCATCTAAAATCAACAAAATCACTTTAATTCCATATTTATAACAGAAATTACAGTTTGAGAGACGAGATTTTTGTGTTCAAAAATATATCGAACAAGATATGTAAGCACCGTCTGAATCGTTTTTTTTTTTATTTTTTTGGCGAAAACTTAATCCGCCGAAATTTCCCCCTTTTGAGCAGTCTCATTGGCCAAAAGTGGAGAAATTTCCGCGGATTACTCTTCGACTACAAAATAAAAACGATCGATTCAGACGGGGCCGATCTGTATTAAGGGGCAACTATGGGTAAAGCTCAGCAATAATTGCATTTCTCTATACAAAAAGTAGTTTATTGAATAAATTTTAATAAACTTAACGTTAACATGTGTAACCGGTAACTAGGTGGTAACGACTGAGAACCAGGCTTATGAAGTAAGAAGGGTCAGTTTACTAACTTCACTCTTCGAAATATTAGAAAATCAAAATGTATATTAATATAGTATAATTTACTAAAATTATGGACCAATGAGCAAAATTTCAAATTTTTTTGTAGCGGTGCAAAAATCAGTTTTGCCAAAAAAAAATGGTGTTATGGGTCTACCGGTTAAGGATTTCAAAACAATAATGTAAAAACATGTAGTTGGTCGTTTGCTTAGACATTTAAAATTAATAGTTTATGGCGAACATTTTGTGCGGAGAAATTGTAAGCACTTTTTTATAATTTAATATTGAACATAAATTTGGAAAGTTAACATTTTTCTACAAATTATTGTCCTGTGAATTTTCTGATAGTTTGTACAGAACTCAATAATTTGATAAAACAAACAAAAAAACTACTAAAGTGCACTTTCGTGGTTTACTATTTCATTTGTGAACAACTGCACTGACTCGTCCCTAAATAAAGTGCAAATAATGTCTGGTGTAAGAGATAGAAAACTTTTGGTATGTAGGAGTAAAAAACTCGTCTTTAGTTATTATAATTTATAATATAGCTAAAGTCGAGTTTTTACCCCTACATACCAATTGTTTTATATCTCTTACACCAGACATTCTATGCACAAAATTTATAGACGGGTCAGTACAGTTGTTTACAAATAAAGTATAATTTATAATATTTACATAAAATAATAGCTAAAGACTCCTGCATACCAATCATTTTCTGTATATATAATTTGTATACCGTGTGTTGCACTACCGACTGTCGCGGTGATGACAAAATCGCGTCACAAATCATACGAAGATAACTCAAAGCCCGACAGTTTGAGCTCCGACACATGATATAATACGATTCGAGTGTAAAGTTATGAGACGCTTAAAATAGTTTTTTTTTGTTAAATAATTCGTTATGGTTTTACAAAAACGAGTCAAAATAAAAGTATCGACAATATCATTCAAAATCAAAAAAATCAAATGAAAATGCTCTATCTTCTGGTGTTTTTATTGGTTTGAAATCTTGGTAGAAAAATCCTATGCTAAATCTACGATAATCAACATCAAACTTGTACTGGTATTTATGATATTGTCAACAACATCATAAATCAGCGCTACTAGAAATTTCAAATCAGACCTAGAAAATCTTGATATACTCGGAGTCTTGTAATAAATCAACAAATTCAATTGTTTTTTGGAAAAAAAAACGAGCCCACCAATAAACATTTACAATGTACTAATTCCCGTGCCAGATGGCAAGATCATAATTTTTTCAGTTGTCAATTGTTGTTTTGTCAATTTCAAAAGAAAAGCGTCGGGAGTGAATAATAATGGGTCATCTGTCTGACGCTATAAATATTTCTGTCTCTGAGAACAATAATCATTCATTAGAGAGAAAAATGATTTCATAGGTTAAAAATTTGCTGAAAATATCGTATACGGACGTGGAATTCGCCCAAAAACATTTTTAGAGAAATACGTGGTCACAATAAATGGTCACAAATATTTTTTTTCCGTGACACGTTTATTTTCCCCAAAAAAACTGTGATGAAAAAGAGTAGCTTTTTTGGGTGTTTGTTTGTTCCTTAAGATTTGTATCATTACAAAACAAGGAATATCCATTGCAAATTGAAATTCCTTGTTTTGTAATGAATCAAATCTTAATCAGCAAACAAGCTTTCAAAGCTGCTACACTTTTTACTTATTTTACACTTAATACTTATTTTATTCCCTTCGAGGACAAACAAAAATGATCGACTCATTTTTATCTCGGATAATCGCGATTAATCGGCATAATATTTAAGAATGCCGGCCATATGGTCAAAAAAGGTTACGCAAAATATTTGTTACGGACAGAAACAAATGAATTTTAATAAATCATCATTCCGTTAAAACTATGGACAACAGTATAAAAACGCTGCAATTTATGTTTTTTAATGACGTTTTTATGAGAGTTTTAAGTTAAAACTAAGTTTAAAACTTTTAACCCACGAAAATTATTTTTGGTCGGGAAAACTATGAGGCAGTGAGTTAATAGCGCCCTGTGAGTGAAAACCAACCCCAGGGCTTATTCTCACTTTGCTATCATGGCCCGTGACACCAGCAATCGACGATTTTTTGAGGAAAATTTGAATGAGCAAAATAGTAAGCTAGTATAAAAATTATCACGAACAATCTTAAAATTTATTAGAAATACATATCAAACTGATAGAAAATCGTAACTATCGATTTTTTTGTTATTTCATTACTGTATTACGATAATGAAATTGAAAAAAAAATATATCGATAGTTATGATTTTCTATCAGTTTGATATATGTTTTCATAAAAAATGATTCATACAATATAGTTTTATGTAGTGAAAAAGCGTCCCGTACTTGGCCCCTCCCTTATCACCGGAGGATTTCTGAGAAATAAAAATGATTTTTCGATAAAATTTCGTAACAGGGCCTAGGATATCCGATTTCCAGAAAACCAAAACAAAAATCACACAGGATTTAAAAAAAAATAAATCACGACGAATTGGGTCGCAATTTACAACTAACTTCAAATAAAAAAAAACGCATTTAGCGCGCAGAATAATTTCATGAATAATAATTCGTCAACAAAGAAAAAAAAATCTTCTGGATTATTCTAGAAAGCACGGAAATCAATTTTGAGAAAACAAAAAAAAATGTTTGAAAACGCGGTCACGTGCGGGGGCTCGGTTGTGTGTGTGTGTGTGTGTGTATGTGTGGTTGATGATTAATCATTTTTTCTCTCTTATTCTCAGAAAAGAAAAAAAAGCGTTATCGAGGCGGCAGCGGAGCGCAGAGAGCGAAGAAAAACGAGCGAAAACGAAGCGAAAGAGATATTTTTATTTGTGTAATTCGTGTTGCCTCGCGCTCCCCAGCCAATCAGCACGCGCCATTCTCGATTTTACCAACCAGACCATTGGTTCGGACCGCATTCAACCGCGTCACGTGGCAGACTTGGACAAAACGCTCTTTTTTTTGTTCTTTTCATTTCGCGTTTTTTCTTTTTCACTCGTGTGTCGCGGATGTCGAAGCCGACTGGCATTTTTTGTAATTTTTTTTTTAGAGATTTTTCCAATCCTCAAAAATACACTTTGGTCGGGAATACTGTGAGGCAGTGAGTTGATAGCGCCCTGTGAGTTAAAGGCAAACGAATATGTTTAACAGGGGTTATTCTCACTTTGCCATCATAGCCCGTTATACCAGCAATCGACGATGTTTTTTTTATTTAAGTAAAAAATGGAGGAATTTTGCGCGATATTTTTTTTGGTGTAATGCGCAATGGTAGATATGGTACCCGTCGTTTCACATGAATGTCCGCTGAAAAAAAAAATCATTTTTTTACTTAATTTCTAGATTAAAAAGAGTGTACAATTTGCTTACTCTCGAAGTGGGAAACTGCAGAAGCAACCATCTAGAAATAAATTTTAAAAAAATGTTTTTTTTTCACCGGATATTCATGTGAAACGACGGGTAGAAGTGGGCAAATCGAAAATTTTTTCTCCATTTTACATGAAAGATCGGCGTGGTTTTATTTTTCTGAGTGTGAGAATTTCTTTCAATTTCCATATCTAGAATATAGAAAAAAAAGACGCCGAGTTTTCATGAATTAATTAATTATGATCTAAACTAGATCTAGCTAGATTTTTTCTATGCAAAGTTTATCTTTCCAACCAGACAAGGAAAATGCGGATACGCCGTATAAAAACTCGGCGTTTTTTTTTTCTAAATTCTAGATATGGAAATTGAAAGAAATTCTCACACTCAGAAAAATAGAAACACGCCGATCTTTCATGTAAAATGGAGAAAAAATATTCGATTTGCCCATTTCTACCATATCTACCATTGCGAATTACACAAAAAAAAATCGCGCAAAATTCCTCCGATACGGTATACCAGATATCGAGAAAGGCCAAAATGATAAATTGGGAAAACATTTTCTGTATAAACTTTATTGTGTCAATTTCACAGTAAAAGATTAATTTGATCAAGAAATATAAAAAAATAAACCAAGTTACATTTTCTCGGTAAGTTGAACGCTAAACCCTTGAACACAGTAGTGTTATATTTTCCATATTTGAATTTTAGACACGTTTTTTGAATAATTTATTTCTATTAAATCGCATTACATAGAAAATCAAGATAGAGTAAGCAATTTTTTAAAGAAAATAATTATTTTAAGAAATTATTTTATGAAGCTAAATAGTTGTTGAAGAAGAAGGTCGGGACCTTAGTAACAATTTTCTATTAACCATATGTGTTACTCTGTAAATATCCAAGTTCTGAATTTCGGTGTGTGTTTTTTGCTGACCTGAAAAATATAATTTTTCGCGTGCTTTAAAATCAGTATCTTAATCATCAATTGATATTAATTAAAATAGCGATTTTAAAGCACGCGAAAAATTATATTTTGGAGGCCAGCAAAAAAATAACACAGAAATTAAGACCTTGGATCTTTACAGAGTAACAAATCTGGCTAATAGAAAATCTGGAACTTATTCCTCTTTAATATGACGTCATTTCGTAACGATTTGGGGTCATTAGCTTTTGTACCCTTCAAATTAGTGTTTTTTCCAATCAGAGTCCCTGCTGCACAAGCGTTACACCGCAAAGAGTTACCGGAGACGTCATGATTTCAAAAGTTACAAATTTTCAAAGTTAAATGACCTATAAGCGTTACAATTTTTTGATATATTTTTTATTGCTTGAATTTGTGTTTGAACAGAATTGTTTTTCTGTATTTATTCCGACTGGGCAGTGTTGGAAAAGTTGGCCAACGCTCCAAAATGGCCAACGCTTCAATATTTCTCCAACGCTCCCAACGCGTTGGGAAGAAAAATTTCCCCAACGCCCAACTCTCCCAACACGTTGGGAAGAAAATTTCTCCAACGCTCAACGTTCCCAACGCGTTGGTTGGGCGTTGGACGTTGGCCAACGCATCCAAACGCCCAACGTTTCCAACACTGCGACTGGGTGTAATTTCATTGAATGTTTATGAAATTTATAGAATATGATTTCTTATTGGATAGTATGTAGGAAGTTCCTACTAGGAACTTAGAGTTCTTTCAGACAAAAATTTTGCACATTTTTTGTTAATTTTTTTTTAAATAATTTTTAAATTTATTTATTTTAAAACTGCAGTCTCGAATATTTTACTCCGAAACACCAAAGTCGGATAATGTCGGATAATATTGGAATTCATTACAGTCAAAAATATTTTTATAAAATGTGTTCATTTTCAAACTCTCAACAACGCACATAATACTAGTAACATATCAAACAAAAATCGTAACGAGTTGGGGTCACTAGACCTCGAAAAAAAAAAATCGTAACGATTTGGGATCATGAGTCATGATTCATGACGTCATTTCGTAACGATTTGGGGCGTAACGATTTGGGAGCATGGACTGTATATAGAAGGTCCAGTATAGCGTCGTATGTACGGTCCTTTTTTGTTTGTCACCTAATTCAAAAGTAACATTGCAAACATCAGGTTCCATATTTCACTAAAATTTCACGAAATTCATGGAATCCAAGATATGTGAAAATCCCTAATGGAGCTTAAATGCAAACTGGCGGTTAACTGCGCAGCACGGTGTTCAAAAGAGGGGCAAACGATTCCAAAACCCCACAAAAAACCTTTGGCTGACCCATACACGAAAATGAGCGTGGGATACATTTTTGACCGTCTCAAAAAATTAAAAATAGTTGGTAGAAAAAAATTCCTATAGGGAAAATATTACCTGTTTTCAGCCCAATTTTCCTCTCGATGACGGTGCGGATTTTTTCCTCGAACTTTTTTAAGGACGGGTATGGCTTGTTGTTTTCAAAAT
>SCLG01000001.1:1244986-1295177 GCA_004367875.1 Oikopleura albicans
CGCCAAGTTCAACTAATCACGTGATAAATTACTCACAAGGCCTCTAAAAAGGCCATATTTAGTGACCGGTTTTAAACGCCGTAATCAATTTTAATATTATATTTGTGACGTAGGCAAAACCCGTAATGTTTTGCGTAGGTAAACAAATACAGTAATGATAGTAACCTGTGTTTTTTAGATGAACGGAGCTCGAACAACCAAAAATGACGAATATTTGGCCACCGTCATACCGGTACAATCGTCTTTTGGAAGTGGAACATACTATATTTCTAGAATCGAGACGTTATTTGACGAAAAATTGCATCATTTGATTATAAACGGATGTCGAAATGATGTGCATGTTACCTCAAAAGTCATTTCCACATTCAATGCGCCTTGCGACTCCCCACAAATTCTCTATGCCTGGGCACAAAAGGCAAAAGGGTGTTAATTTACAATTTTAGTCAAAAATGATTTTTAACACGTATTTTGGAAAATATATGTATATGAGAATTATTTATTTTGAATTATTTTTTTGGTTCTCGTTGTTTATAGGTATTACACCTACGGTGCCCGCGGTTAAAATTGGGGTTCGTCAGATCACTTTGGCAGTTTGCGTATTGTTTTCAGTATTTTCGACTGAGCACAAAATTCCTTACTTTACCCTAAGAGTTAAAGTAAGGATTTTTTTCAAATTGGAAAACAAGTTTTTTTTAAATCTCATTCGAAAAGTAACAAAACGTATAATCAAATTGGCGCGCTTATTGGACGCTGGTTTAAATGGCTCTATAAACCTACGGTTCTCGCGCGAGAACATTAGCCAGGTATAAAAATAACTCATGGTACACTTAAACATCATTTGTAGGGAAAAATAAGTTTAGTCAAGCCAACGTATCGGGCACTTAACACCTAAAGTGAAAGGCTGATCCCTTAGTTTTGCCTCGCAACACTGCGATTCGGATTGGTGGAAATTCTGGAATCCGATCAATAAAAGTTGAATGTCATTATAAAGATGCTTTCAAAGGAATTGACCGATACAGTGGAGTCCGTATGGAGTATTCTGTCGAAGAGCCCAAATTCTTAGATACCAGTTTAAAACAAAATCTCAAGAAATTTTCAAAATCGAGTCATCCTGCGATAGAAGATGTCAGACTCATTAAAATTTCAACTAAATTGAAAGTGAAATAGTCTATTGTCTTGAAGCTGAAAATTAGCTTTATATTTATCTCGAATTCGTAGTCTATTTGAAATGGAGCACGAACTCGAGATAAATATAAAGCTATTTTTTAGCTTCAAGAGAATATTTCTTGATTCTCAAAAGTCTTTTTGGGGTGAAAAATAATCTCTACCGCCAAATCGTGTCAATTTGTATTATCAAATTGGTGATCCACGTGTCTAATTGTATCATATATTCAAATTTCCAAAAATAACTACTTTTTTTTCGCGTGGAAAAACTGTAACTTTTCAAAGTACAAAATACAAAAAAAAGGCCGAGAATTCATGTGAGACGCGAACTAGTCCAGGTTAGCCAATAAAACTTGTTTTAAACGGATTCAAAGCGGGCGTTTTTCTGATTGGTGCTGATTACTTCACTCTTCCGCCGCAAAAATTTTATAATGTTAACGTTGGATGCCGGTACCGGAATGAGCCCATTGATGTATTCGCTTATCGAACACACGCCCACAGCAACGGGCTGATAATAACCGGTTACCGGTTTAGAAAAGGAAAACCAGAAATGATTGGGAAAGGAAACCCAAGGTGGCCTCATGCATTTTACACCCGAATTGGTGGAACAATTCGATTAGAGCCCGGCGATTACCTTACCGCCACGTGTCGATATTTTAATAAAAATGATTTTTGGGTTCAAGTTGGCGGTGGAAGAACTGACGAAATGTGCAATTTATATATGATGTACAAAGTTCCATTTAAAAGAAAGGCTTTAGAGGGACTTCAGTAAACGGTTTGACCTTGAAAAGGTATTAAATGTGTGTGTTTTATACCGGGTACTTAAACGAAGGTGCGCGGTGACCTCAATTAGTGGAAGTGCTAATTCAGTGTCACCTAGCGCTTAATATTACAACTAGATTTTTTAGCTCGGCAAATTTTACGAATTGGTCAACTTTGTTATACGACCCCTCTAGGGTGTCAAATTACAACTTAATTGAAATGGATTGTAATAGTACTCAATCGATCAGATTTTTTACGTTGATCCAGAACGTTTTGTTAAAAAAATTTCTCAAACTTGTAATTTGACTCCTTTTTTGCCACTTTTGAGAAAAATGGTGTCAAATAACAACTTATTTGAAACGGATCAGAATTTTACGGTAATCCTGAATATGCTATTTCAAAATTATAAAACGTGAAATTTGACCCCTTTAAGAAGAAAATCAAGAGAAAATTTGTTTGAAATAATATATTCTCGGTCTCCCCCTAGCCATAGTCTATAGGTACAAATAGTGATTTTCATCACATATTGCAAACTTAATTCGATTTTGAACATTTGGAAAAATGGAATATTTTTTGTTGGAAAATCACGTCAATCTGAACCTGTGAACTACAGGGTAGCAATTTGTTTGTTGGTAAAATTTCAAACCAAATATAGTGTTGGGGATATGAACCCGGTGGCGTAAAAATGCGACAAATTCCTGACGACGTTAATGAAGAGTGTCCCTATCCGGGTTATGCCGGAGAAATTTCAGATGCCGTTATAGCCAATGGGGACATAGAACAGCCCGCCATACCCATGAAGATGGACCACACGATGGCGGTTGATTCGGATGATGAAGAATCGGACATAGCCGACGAGGATGAAAATTTGGTGGATGATGAAGAAAGAGTTATAAAGTTTTCTCAAAAACAGCTCGTTAAGTTTTTTTCGTAAAAATCTGTTTTTCAAAAAAAAAAAAAGAAATTCAACCGGATAGTTGAAATAAGAGTCCCCCACCTAAATAGAGGACAAAACGACGTAATTACCCAAATAAGAGACAATTGGCCAAATACGAGACCGTTTTTGGTTTTATTTTTGGTGGGGGACAGTACAGGGTGGGGTAACATAGATGCTAAGCCGTTTTTGGTGACTTATATTCGCTCAGCGCACTCGCGAACCAAAAACGGCTTAGCATCTATATTACCTCACCCTGTATTTCATATCAACGAAATAAATAACTCTGATTTAAAACGACGAAATCGACAACTATAATGTTGATGAGTTGGTTGAAAATAAGATGAGCATGAGCTTTGAAGGGGTTAAACCAGCCAATTGGCGACCCGATTTGACCTTGGGCGAAGTGGCAGGTGTTGACACCGATCAAAATGGCGATGTTTGGGTTTTTCATCGGGGAAAGCACACTTGGGATAAAAATGCATTTGACTGGAATAATCGAATTCAATATCGGAGACCAATTGAGGAAAGAACAGTTGTTTGTTTAGATGGCGAAACGGGAAAGAATAGGGTTTCATGAATTATGTTTTATAAAATTTAGCATTACATGACATTTTCGTTCGAAATAATCTTGTATTATGATTTATTAAGATAACTAAGTTTAAGATAAACAAATTGAATTATGTCAATTTTACTGGATTTCGTTTAAATGTGAGAGAATGGGTTAAAAAATTGAGGGTGGAAAAATTTTAATGAAATTTTCCATGAATTCGTTTTTGTAAAAGAACTTAACTCTCAGGGGGAAGGAGTTTTTGGGAACCCGTAGGGGGGAAATGCGTGTTTATATACAGACACTAAACAAATTCACAATAATTCAAAAAAACTGGCAAAGCCAAGTTGTAGAGCTCGTCAAACTACGTCGATCTGACTATTCAGAAATTGATTTTGGCCACCAGAGCCCCCTAGAGAGCCGTTTGAAATTTCCAACCTACGCAAAAATACCGTCAATCGAATTTGCTGGAAACGTTGAGGGGGAGTCAGCAATACCCGTTTTGTACTACGGGGCCCCGTATGCCTTGAATCGACGAAAAAACCAAGTTTCGTGTCTATATACACGCACTTCCCCCTGGGAGTTAATGTATCAAAAATTTCTTTTACATGTAGGTATTCATTCATAAAATCATAATTTGGCGAGCAGCAAAGAATCCACCGTGAAAACCCTAATTCAGGTGAAATTAAGTTGGGGCGAAAATACGTTCTTTATGCCACACGGTATTACTATAAACGGGGATTTTGTGTGGTTGACAGATGTGGGTACCCATAAAGTGTATAAATATCATAAAAACGGTACACTTAACCACGCTCTCGGTAAACACAAGGAGCCCGGACATGGAAAATTTCAATTTTGCAAACCGACTGATGTTCTTGTTGATGATTCTACGGGCGATTTTTTCGTTTCTGATGGATATTGTAATTCCCGGGTCGCTAGGTATTCTAAGGTTAAGTTAAAAAAAGTCATTCTATAATTTATTTTTTAACCTTATAGCTTTCTTAGAAATCATACATTATCTTATTAGCTATCCCACGACGTGTCGAGCTTTAACCCCCAAACACGATTACTCACCACATCCCGCGAGGCCTGGCCGGTTAATGACGCAGCCCGTAGGCGCTAATGCTGAAAAACTTGGGCCCTGTAGTGGTCGGTTAACGTAGTACCCAATGTATTTGATCGATATCTTAATAAAAAAACTCTGGAATATTTTGGTTAACAAAGTTTTAATTATACAAATTGACTATTATTGGATCATAATTTCAATTGTACTTTTAAGTTTTATTTTTAATTGGGCGACTCTTTTTAACTTGTTTCAGAATTTTGAATATCTGGATGAATTTGGAAAAGAAGGAAAAAATAAAATGGAATTTGATTTGGTGCATGATTTGGCTAATGGACCTGGTGGCCAAATACTTATTTCCGACCGGGAAAACGGCCGAATTCAAGTTTACAATCGCCTAACGAAAAAAGTAACGAAAATATTTGAGGACAGCATAATTGGACCCAATGTCTATGCCTCGACATACAGTCCCGATTCCGCTACAATATTTTTAGGTATAATTACATTTATCGGTTTCCCAAGAACTATTATAGGCTGTATATACTAGGCATATTTCATATACACCGGGTGGTAATTCAGGGCGGAAGCGGAATAAGGTAAAAATATGCAAAAAACGGCCCGATAACAACATGAGGGTGCCCGATAACAGCACGAGCGGGAAATTTGGTCATATATATACAAAAATTTGGAAAAAACCCGCCTGATAACAGCAAAGGGTGCCCGATAACAGCACAAACCCGCCCGATAACTGACGCCCGATAACTGCGCACCCGGTGTATTGGAATAAATTATATGCAGTCGCCAGTCCTACAACGGCCGAGTTTTTCGAGCCTTGAAGACCGTTGTGGGACGGGTGACTATACATATATAAAATGTATTATCACAAGGTAACCGGTTATGTTAACAAAATTTTGTGAGCACTTTTGACGCTAAAACGTTTTTTGGTTTTCGCCGACATGTTACCTAGTTATGTTCACAATCGCCCACTAACTATCCAATTATGTTAACAGCTTTCGATTAGGAGATTTGACACTTCTGTGTTGGATGAGCAAATTTTTGTTCCAACTGGTTTAAGTTAACTCTTAGGGGGAAGGAGTTTTTGGGAACCCGTAGGGGGAAATGCTTGTAAATAAACACGCACTTGAAAAAATCACATTAATTCGCAATAATTCAAAAAAACTGGTAAAACCAAATTGTAGAGCTCGTCAAACTACGTCGATCTGACTATTCAGAAATTGATTTGGGCCACCAGGGCCCCCTAGAGAACTGTTTTAAATCTCCAACCTACGCAAAAGATAACACCGCCAATCAAATTTTCTCGAAAAGTTGAGGGGGTCATCAATACCCGTTTTGCCCTACGGGGCATCCATATGCGGCATATGATATGCCTTATGATATGCCTTAAATCGACGAAAAAAACAAGTTGCGTGTCTATTTACACGCACTTCCCCCTGGGAATTAATTGAACCAATAAAAGTCTGAAAAAATTAATTGTCATTTAATGATATAGTATAGTAAAACATATATTTTATAGTTAATGGCCGCTACTTTCTTTTAGGTTTATAGAAGTTTTTACATCGTTGTGTTAAGTGAATGGAGCCGGCCGTCGAGGGACATTTCCTACCAAAGGATTTTCAACTGCTCTAAACGGGACAATTATGGGGACATTTGTCCCAAATCAAGAAGCAATGCCTACACCACATGATATAGCAGTTTCAAAAGACGGAAAATCCATTTATGTGGCTCAATTACGACCCCATCGCGTTTTTAAGGTTAATTTGGTTATATCGGATATACAACGGGTACTTCATTTCCGGGACGATTCTTAATTTTTACTCAGAGAAATGATTTCGTTGGGGTAGGAGAGGGTTTTTTAACAGTCATGCGCATCGAGTTTACTATAACAGTCATGCGCATCTGGGGTAGCTAGCTACCCAATTTGCTCTAGCGCGCCAAAAAATGAACGGATTTTTTTGATTATTATTTTATTTTGAAGCCCTGTTCCTATTCTCATACTGGGGTGATTTTTAACCTTAACCCTCGTCCTCCACGGACCCAAACATAAAAACAATTTTCTAAAAAAAATATTTTTCTCCCATATAAAAACGTAAAACATTTTTTTGATTTAAAATCCGTTATCCGTTTTTATTATCACAANGTTCGTAAGACTTCAAACCAAAAATATAGTGTTGGGGATATGAACCCGGTGGCGTAAAAATGCGACAAATTCCTGACGACGTTAATGAAGAGTGTCCCTATCCGGGTTATGCCGGAGAAATTTCAGATGCAGCTATAGCCAATGGGGAGATAGAACAGCCCGCCATACCCATGAAGATGGACCACACGATGGCGGTTGATTCGGATGAGGAAGAACCGGACATAGCTGACGAGGATGAAAATTTGGCGGATGATGAAGAAAGAGTTATAAAGTTTTCTCAAAAACAGCTCGTTAAGTTTTTTTCGTAAAAGTCTGTTTTTCGAAAAAAAAGTTCAACCGGGTAATTGAAAGAAAACCCCACCTAAATAAAGGACAAAACGACGTAATTACCCAAACCAGAGACAATTGGCCAAATAAGAGACCGTTTTTCACATAGATTTTTAGTCTTATTTTTGGTGGGGGACAGTATTTGATATCAAAGAAATAAATAACTCTGATTTAAAACGACGAAATCGAAAACTATAATGTTGGTGACTTAGTTGAAAATAAGATGAGCATGACCTTTGAAGGGGTTAAACCAACCAATTGGCGACCCGATTTGACCTTGGGCGAAGTGGCAGGTGTTGACACCGATCAAAATGGCGATGTTTGGGTTTTTCATCGGGGAAAGCACACTTGGGATAAAAATGCATTTGACTGGAATAATCGAATTCAATATCGGAGAGCAATTGAGGAAAAAACCGTTGTTTGTTTAGATGGCGAAACGGGAAAGAATAGGGTTTCATGAATTATGTTTTATAAAATTTATAATTTTCGTTCGAAATAATCTTGTATTATGATTTATTAACTCTCAGTGGGAAGGAGTTTTTGGGAACCCGTAGGGGAAAATGTGTGTAAATAAAGACGCACTTAAAAAATTCACAGTTCGCAATAATTCAAAAAAAAAAAATGGTAACGCCAATTTGTAGAGCTCGTCAAACTACGTCGATCTGACTATTCAGAAATTGATATGGACCACCAGGGCCTAGAGAGCTGTTTGAAATGTCCAACCTACGTAAAAAAACCGTAAATCGAATTTTCTCGAAGAGTTGAGGGGGTCACCCGTTTTGCCCTACGGGGCTCCATATGCCTTAAATCGACGAAAAAAAACTAGTTGCGTTTCTATATACACGCACTTCCCCCTGGGGGTTAAGATAACTATATTTAAGATAAACATATTGAATTATGACAATTTTACTGGATTTTGTTTAAATGTGAGAGAATGGGTTAAAAAGTTGAAAAAATGTAGAAAAATTTTAATGAAATTTTTTTTTTGTAAAAGAACTTTATGTATTAAAAATTTCTTTTTAAATAAATTTCTTATTAAATTTCTTTGTAATACATGTGGGTGTTCATTCATAAAATCATAATTTGAAGAATCTTGCGTGAAAACCCTAATTCAGGTGAAATTAAGTTGGGGCGAAAATGTCTTCTTTATGCCACACGGTATTACTATAAACGGGGATTTTGTGTGGTTAACAGATGTGGGTACCCATAAAGTGTATAAATATCATAAAAACGGTACACTTAACCACGCTCTCGGTAAACACAAGGAGCCCGGACATGGAAAATTTCAATTTTGCAAACCGACTGATGTTCTTGTTGATGATTCTACGGGCGACTTTTTCGTTTCTGATGGATATTGTAATTCCCGGGTGGTTAGGTATTCCAAGGTTAAGTTAAACAAAGTCTTTCTATAATTTATTTATTAACCTTATAACTTCGTCAGAAATTATACATTATCTTATTACCTATCCCACGTCGAGCTTTAACCCCCAAACACAATTATTCACCACATCCCTGAACACGGGGCATGTGCTGTTAACCGGACACTGGCCGGTTAATGACGCAGCCCGTAGGCGCTAATGCTGAAAAACTTGGGCCCTATAGTGGTCGGTTAACGTAGTAACCCATGTATTTGATAGATATTTTAATAAAAAAGCTATGGAATATTTTGGTTAACAAAGTTTTAATTATACAAACTGATTGTTATTGGATCATAATTTCATTTGTACTTTCACGTTTTATTTTTAATTGGACGACTCTTTTTAACTTGTTTCAGAATTTTGAATATCTTGATGAATTTGGAAAAGAGGGAAAAAATAAAATGGAATTTGATTTGGTGCATGATTTGGCTAAAGGACCTGGTGGCCAAATACTTATTTCCGACCGGGAAAATGGCCGAATTCAGGTTTACAATCGCCTAACGAAAAAAGTAACGAAAATATTTGAGGACAGTGTAATTGGACCAAATGTCTATGCCTCGACATACAGTCCCGATTCCGCTACAATATTTTTAGGTATAGTTATATGCACAATATATGCACAAGCTAACCGGTTATGTTAACAAAATTTCTTTTGACTCTAAAACGCTTTTTGGTTTTCGCCGACACGTGACCTAGTTATGTTCACAATCGCCCACTACCTACCAAATTATGTTAACAGTTTTCGATTCGGAGCTTTGACACTGCTGTGTGGGATGAGCAAATTTTTTCCCAAGTTCTTAAGGTTAAATTAACCCATAAAAGTCTGAAAAAAAAAATAATGATATATTATTTAAGATATATTTTATAGTAATTGGCTGCTACTTGCTTTTAGGTTATACAGGTTTTTACCAGATTGTGTTAAGTGAATGGGGCCGGCCGTCGAGGGACATTTCCTACCAAAGGATTTTCAACTGCTCTAAACGGGACAATTATGGGCACATTTGTCCCGAATCAAGAAGCGATGCCGACACCACATGATATAGCAGTTTCAAAGGACGGAAAATCCATTTATGTGGCTCAATTACGACCCCATCGCGTTTTTAAGGTTATTTTAGTTATATGGGATGTACAGTACATGGGTATTTCATCTTCGGGACGATTTGCAAGATTTTAACTTAAATGATTTCGTTGGAATAGAGGACGGGGTAAGAATTGGAGTTTTTTGAAAAGTGTCCCAGAATTGGATGAGTCAAAAGATCTTGACTAAAACTTTATTCTAGTTTCATGTAATTGGAAAGCCGATAAAACACAAAATTTACTCAGAAAGGATAACACAAGCCAGTGTAGGAAAGGGAGGTGAAGCGTCAAAAGGTAAAATGCTCAGTGGGGCATCACCAGAAAATAATGAGCCAGAGATTGAAATACCAAAAAATCCAGAAATACTTGAAAATAAACAGCCAGAGGTTGAAATACCAAAACTACCGGACAATAAAATGCCGGACGGCGAAATTCCGGAGATGCCAGACGCTCAGCTGACCCCCGAAAAATTGGGGAAAGAGGAGGTATTTTTCGAAAACTCGGCAGGAGAGCTCTCTTTTCCTACACTGACTCAAGCATTGGAAGACTACAAAATTTTGCCATTTGTTAGGAAAAAACCCTATCATATATTCGCTAAAGTTTTACAAGAAAAACAAACTATTAGATAAATAATACAAATTCCTCCTTTTCGGACGATTGCTGCTTTTTCGGAGGCTTTTCGGCCAAAATGGGGCCATTCTAATAAAAATATGATCCTTTTTGTGACGATATTCCTTTTTGTAACGATACTGATTTTTTGGACGCGACTTTCGAGAACCGAAAACTTCCGAAAAAGGAGTAATAACTGTAATTTCGTAGAAAACTTCGATAAAAAAAAGTTTCTGAACAACTTTTGCAAAAACTTGCGTGAAAAATCTTGTAGATTTTTTTTTGTCAAAAACCTTGTAAAACACATTAATCAGCTGGAACATTTGTTTTGATCATAATGGTATGTTCGTGTACGTTTGCGATTGTGTGTAGGCGGCGAAGAAAAGCGTCAAAAACGTACGTTTATCGTCCCTTGTTAACAAATGAGGATTCTGACGTGGAAGACATTGATATTTATGCACGATCTGGAGTAGCCTAACTACTAATATTATTGGTTTGTCTTTTAACTATTGCTGAGTAAAATGTTTCACATTTTATTTTTATTATATTTACTACATACAGGGGGAAGCTTAATGAGGGACGGTTTGCTGATTTCAAAAAAAGCGTCCATTAAGGGCCTTTATTTAGCATCTGGGCCTTAATTTTCATATAAAATTAGCGGTAGCCACTACCGTGAGTTTGATATCGCAACTACTGCCAGTTTGGGAAGTACCGCCAGTTTTCCCAAAATGAGGAGAAATTGGCGGTACTACCGCCAGTTTACCTGCCTCCAATAGTTCATCCTGAAACTAGAGCTGGGCATAATTGGCTCTTTTTTGGCTGGACTTTTGACTGGAAATTTTTTTTTGGTTCAGCTCGCCCTAGGGCAAAAATGCGAGCCTTACCTGGAACAGTTTTTCAAAATTCGAAACCAGTCAAAAAGCCTGTTATGATCAACTCTACTGTATGTAGCTCGAAAATTAAAAAAAACCTAATGTATGCGCAACTATTTTGCCAATTTTTTGTTAACTCCGTAAACGCGCATGTTTTTCTGAATAAAAAATGTTATACGTGTAATTTATTCGCTAAAATAATACAACGCTGTAAATAAACTTTCTAGTGAAAAATCTGAACGCGCCCAAGTTTGACTTTCGTTGGAGATGCAGTTCTGTTCGTCGAAACTTCAAAAAACCTATTTCAAAATTTGCGCCTAGTTTTAAGTTTTCACTTATTTCAATATATTAAACCTATTTCAACATGTTGTTCACTTGTGCAATTCCTTCACTTGTTTCACATCTTAAATAAAATAAATACGAAAACCTCGAATTCTTTCTTAACCACTGGGCTCCGGTTTTTACTCTCTTGTTGCGGCCCAACAGTGACATATGGTAATACTCACTGACTCAAGCTGTATTGAATACTGTTTGACAAGCCGTATCTTATTATTACGATAAGTCTACACACCCAAAATAATGGGTAAATTTAAAATATTTATTGAAATTATTTGACGCCGTCAATTTGATTATAAAGTAGGTATACCTTATACTGTATAACTTATACAGTATGAGATTAGTAACCACGGCAACCGGATGTCAGTATCCGGTAAATCGGTGCAATATTATTCGAGCTATATTACAGTAATCAACTCGTACTTTATCCCATTTCAGACGTTTTTTTCGCAATCACACATCAGACCAGTGTATTTGTCTTTTAAAGTCGTTTCCTATTAACGTAAAATTTTGACCTATTTCGGATCGACTTTCACTTTTTCTGGTTTTTAAATGGCAATTGGTCGTTATTGGAACTTCAGCTGGCAAGTCGTCATAAGACCTGAAAACAAATTTTATGTACATAGTATGTAAACACTATGTAAGCATAAACACTAATGTACCGCATATACATTTACACCAAGTACCCAATTAACGTAACACTCGGTATGTTTACCAAACACGGAAGTACACGAAATTCAAGTTAGTTTTCTTCGATTAAAAAACAAGTATTGTAAAATAATTGCGGTTTGTACTCACTTTAATCTTGCCTTCAACTCACGACTCCAATTTTTCGAATATTTTTTTAGGATTTTTGCTAAACTTCTTGTTCGAAGTATGATATCGGCAAGACTAAGGCCTAAAATTATTCCCAAAGCGCCACCAATATTTGCCACCAGATCATTGAAAGGATAAGTAATTTTTTCAACGTAAGAAATTTCCATTGTGTCCGATAATCGTAATGTTGTCGCTAGAGCCGCTAAATGAATTAAACTGATAATTTTTAATGACTGAATTTGTGATTCGTTAACGGCGCACCGTATTCGATTTGTGATTTTATTTATTGATGATTTCAATAAAATTTCGTCAAAAATTCTCACCGTAATCGGTTGATTCTTCTTTTATAATCTGGAATTCTTCTAGGGCATGATATTGCAGTTTTGTATATTCAATATCATCTTGATGAAAGCTAGTTTGACTACATTTTGGAAGACAAGAAGATTCCGTATAAAATTGCTTTAATCTTGAAACACAAAAAGAGTGATCATAAAACGTACAGTATTTGAAGTCTTTGGTTGATCCAGATTTATTTCGGGCGAGAAGCATAAGTCCGTCCTGTAGGAGTTTCAGAAAATATAAAATTTATTTTCTGGGTAAGGTCAGAAATCTAGCACACTACTATTACATTGTATACAGTCTTTACTTCCAATACGGACGCACCATTGGCACCATTGGCTCGCCGAGCTAACCCAACAATTTTATTTAGGCGAAAACCGAACCGAGTCAAAAAGAGCCAATTATCACGAACCCTGGGTGATCCTCATCCTAGGGGCAACAATATTTTTTGGGGGATTGATAGAATGACTAGACAAAAACCAGTTCATGCAAATTAAGCAGACGATTTTTCTAAATGTTTTTGGACAGAATAAGCTGTAAACGGGGTAATTTTTGATTAATAGAGTTTTAGGAGAATTTTTCAAGATAAATTTTCAGTTTGAAAAGATTAAAAAAAAATCAATCATGTCGATCGCATGACAGCGCAATCCAGTGAAACGGGGTTGTAAAGGCGCTAATAACCAGCCCTTGTCACGACAAAGCAGCCCCGCGTAGCGGGCCGACATTACCCGTGTAACTAAAACGCTCGGTCAGAAAAATGAGTGAGCTGGCGTGTTAATATACACAAATAGACTAAACTCCGCATCCTGTGCATAGGGTGGAAAACATGTGCAATGTTTCTGCATTAAGTCTAACATATTGCGATAATCACACTCATGTTTTGAATGGGATTCTTCTCGGCTACAATCGGTGAACGGTTTACCCAGTAGTTGGGTTTTTATTTTAACTAAATCCATAATTGGCATTAAATCGGGAATAACCGGAAATGACCATTTTGGAGACGGGAATCTTTCGGACCGGGCGTGATAAAATATTGTTAAACCTCTTAAAATCGTTTTTTATGCATACAAAATTCACAAATTTTGGGAAAACCGGCTGTGTAGTTATCCGGCTGGTTAGCCCCCTCGTTATTTTATAGGATACATTTTGTCTTCAAAACTTTTTCAGTTTTCCGCCTTAGCTCTGCGCAGTTATCCGGCACCCGACGAAGTTATCCGGCAGATTTTTATTATGTTTTCCCATATTTTCCCTCCGCCCTGTGTAGTTACCCGGCAGGTTTGTTTACGTCAACCCTGCTGAATAACTGCGCAGGCGATGAAGTATATTTGTTTTTATTTTAAAATGATGATACAAAACGTTTCCTTTGGTGTTTATGCCACCCAAAAGTTGAATCTGTGAGATTAACAGCAAGGTTGAGGCGCAAACTGTTTAGTCTTGGTTCAACACGGGGAAAATCTGAGGGCGCATTTAACTTGTCCGTTGCCTTAGATAACAAGTGGGCTTTGTCAACTTTATTCATGTCCAATTCTATTTGACGGGTTAAAACCGACCTCTACTCGGAACCAGTTGGAGAAAAAGTTCAAAAGTACAAAATCCCGTGAAAGATAATGTTTCAAAACTAAAGAAATGATGTGATTAAAATAAGAAAAATGCCTTCTAAAAAAACTTCGATGCCTTTTCGATATATTTTATTGAATATTCGGTGCCGGTCTAACCCGTACACTAGACAAGCTCCATGAAACGTCCATATAAGATTCCACATTTCAGAACAATCAAAATCCTAATAAGAAAATGATGTGACCGTGAGATTTCACAGAAAACTTTTTTTGCAAATAATGAACAAAGGTCAAAGGTGGTTTTTATTTAACGTTGCACCGATCTCTCTTTTACGTTTTCGACCGCTAAACATTAACTAATTTTTTTTTTCATAGAAGCTAAAAGTTAGATTAAAATGTCTTCTAGTTCACTACGTTGAGATACACCACCTATCTACGTAAGTTAACAAAACTTTTGCAAAAAAAGGGTGTTAACTTACGTGCATTTTGTTAACTTACGTGAATATTGTTAACTTACGTGGGTAGGGCGTAGGCGGAAGTGCTGGAAAACTTTTGAAAAACTGTTAACTTACGTGCATTTAGGCTTTTTTTTTTTCAAAAATTGACAAAACTGTTAACTTACGCGAATTTAGGCCTTTTTTCTAGATTTGATCTAATTTAAAAGTAAAATTTGATAATTTCCAACTTGTTTGATATCAAGGATATCATATTTTGACAAACAATATAAGGAAAATGACAAAAAACACTTAACAATTGAGATAAAGAGAGATTTTTTTTTTCGTTTTCGCTCCCAAAATAACCAACACCACCTTCCGAAGTACATCTTAGTGAACCACGTACTTATGTAATGATATAATTGTTCCCCATAAATTAACAAAATATTTGAAAAAAGAGTGTTAATTTACGTGAATTTTGTTAACTTACGTGAATTTCGTTAACTTTCGTGGGTAGGACGTAGGCGGAAAAGTTGTCGCGAGACGACTGTTAACTTACGTGGATTTGTTAACTTACGTGAATTTTGTTAATTTACGTGGTGTTAACTTACGTAGGTAGGCGGTGTATTTTCAATTCTTAACTCCTGGAGCGCATACGATTTTCTTCCCCAAACCTCGATTTTTATATTGTATTTTACAGTATCAAGCGACGCGCGAAAATACATTACTGAGATACAAAATGATGCTTCACATTTTACATGGTGAAGTATACACTGAAAAGCGAAGGGCTGCGCGGTAAAACATCACACGCGTTCCAGGAGTTAAAAATTGAAAATATCTCAACGTAGTGAACTAGAAGAGATATTTAACTACATTTTGATTTTCAAAATAATTTTTTTAGTCAATGTTTAACGCTGGAAAACGTAAAAGACAAATCGGTGCAACCTTAATTAAAAACCACCAAAGGTTTTTTGAAAATTCCGCGTAATTCGCGAACATTCTTTGACAAATTTATGCGAGAAATTATAACTCAAAAATTTACCGGAAATTCGCATTTGGCAATCGAGTAAGTTGGCCTTGTTGTTTGGTGAAATTTTTGCATATCAATAGCATTTAGTTTCTTCCATTTTTCCTGAAATCCGAGTTTTTCCATAGTTGCAGACAATATCTCATCGGACGTTTTGTTAAAGCCCTAAAATTATCAATGGGCACTTGTCATACCCTATAAAAAAGGCAAATCAAACTTATGTTATTTTTATATTTTAAATACCTTAGAATTTCCAATATGATCTTTTTCAGTAGAGTTGTAAGTAGAACTGTCTGTGTGAGGCAAACGACGCAATGACCTATTCGTCCTGGGTTGATTTCGTAGTTGAAGCTTTTTGAACTCTCCGGTTAAAATATTATGTCCATAAAGCGTTTCCAGATCAAAATCAGAAACAAACGGATAAAACTTTGCGAGTTTACTTTTTGAATGCATAGAATCGGAACAAATCTTTGTTTGGAATTCATTTTTAACATATTTAAACTAGCAATGAAAAAAAAATATTAACGGAGATTTGCGGGACATCATATTGGTTTATAAGAAAGATTTTTTTTAAACTTAAATAAAATATCACGTGTGTGTATAAAATGTCGCAGAAACCCCTCGCAGGACACCCAGTTCCACTCAAATTTTTTTAGTCCGTTTTTTCGACATCAAGTAAGATTATTCATATGTATCGAATCCCACCGTAATGCGCGGAAAGTCTGCCGGGCTTGCTCTTACTTCACCAGCTATGAAAATAAATATCTCAATTCATACATATGTATAAAAAGATAATGTTGGCTGTTTTTTGGGTGAAGCCTTGACCGTGAAGGGTAGTATTTAAAAATAAATAAACTTATCAAGTGTGATTTTTATTTTAGTTTTTCAACGTCACTCCATACTGTGACGATTTTTAAAATATATGTGGTCAAAATTTCAATTAAAACGTCTCAACGGTTTTTGAAAATAAAAACAAATATGCTGACTATTTAACCTGGAATATCTGAAAGTGTTAAAGCAGATCCTCGTCGAAGATACTTTGTTACTTCTTCTCCAATTGTCAGAGCCGTGTAAACGAATCCGTAAAACCAAAATATTGCATAGCTTTCGTGAAGCTCTATTTATGTACATTCCAGGATCTCGTTAATAAGAAAAATTGGAGGGCTATAGACTGGCGGGCATAAAAGTATTGTAAATGTGATAAAACAGCGTTCGGCGATTTCAGAAATTTCCTTGTGCGTGGGCGAAAAAATTGATTGTTACTTTAAACAGGTAGGTGTACATGATAAAGTTTGACCCGCGAATTTGGGGAAAATTTTTTAACAAAAGAGACTTTTCGGCGCTAAAGAGCAAAAAATTACTCGCATGTAGATAGCACAAAAGAATTCATCTGACACGTTGTGTATCATAGTCTGCGTTGTGAAAAACATGTTTAAACAGTAGCTTATTTCAAATATTTTATGTTTTTTCATTGTTTCAATTGGTGATTATGAAAAATGTTTTTTGTTATTGCTCATAATAATTGAATATATATCTTCGTCCTTGCATGTCACATAATTTTTTGAATCATCGTCAAAACACATTAGAACACATTTTTTAGAAATTATTCTGTCTGGTCGTTTACGCAGTCATAGTTATATGGTAAATATACACGCGTACTCGCTAAAGTTTATGGCAAATGTACAATTTGTTATAATTAACGTTGTTCAACTGCGACTAAATAGTTCACCGAGGCCGCGATTGATCGGTATTAACCTTGACATTCTATAGAAAACATGCGAAAGGACTAAAAAGGTTCATGTTCATTCGCATCATATTTTTAAATTAAAAATTCTTATCACAGGGGGGGGGGGTGTTGGTTAAAAAGTCAGCCACTTAAATTTTTTGACCTTGACCTTATAACCAACCCCCCTGTATACCAGATGTACACCACATAACCCGTTATGTTACTACCCGTTATGTTAACAAAATTCCGTTATGTTAACTTTTTTTTTGGGATTTGCTTAACTTCGATTTGCAATTAGTTTACAAACCGCCCTACCACATTATGTCAACAAATTCCATTATGATAACAGTTTTTGAAGTTTGATAGTGTTAACATAACGGGTTATACAATTATACATATTATACAAATATAAATAGTCCATCAAAATGTGTGACTGAGCAGTTATCTGTTCACTTTTAATTAATACTTCTGATCTTTTTATGAAATTTATTTGATTTCTTTGAACAGCTCTGGAAATAAATAATCATCGATAAATGTCTTCAAATGGTTGAGTTTATGTATAAATTGGTGTTTAACAGAACCTAACTCCGAGAGGAAGCCCATTTGATTGGCCAATTTTGTTTCAACTCGTAGGGCTCGTTTGTAACTAAGTCGCTCGTTCCGCGAGTTTCTCCGCTCATTTCGTTTTTTATCTTTTGCTTTGAAAATATTTGTCTCAAATAATTCTTTGGGTTCTTTAGCCGACCGACCTTCAGAAATTTCCGGTTTTATTTGGATTTTATCTTCTGATGCATTTTGAAATTTTGCCATTATCTCGAACATGATGGGAAACGCTAGTTCGGGACCGAGGGCTTTGTCGACAACTGGTTCGGCCGAAGTCGGATTGAATGTTGGACAGGTTTTTTTGTCCACATAAACCCACTCACATTTTTTCGGTAATAAGAGGACACTTAGTTGTGTGAAACAATCGCAAATAATTGTTACTGTGATTTCCGGCGCGTACAGGCATGTAGTTTCACATTGATAATTGGCAACATATTTATTATCGGACATAGTCGGACACTTCTCATCATTTACCGGATTCGATAAGGGTGTCGGACGAGGGCCACAATTCTAAATTATATTCTGCTGAAAAGGCATATTGGTGGATTTCATAATCAAAGAAAACTTTTTTCGACCCCTTCCAAATAAAAGAACTTTCCAAATCAACAAAATTTTATTTGTTAGCACACCCCCTGCGCGGTTATCGGGTCAACATTTCGAAGAGAAATTTTGACCCGATAACGGGTTTTGATCCGATAACGTAGGGCACTTTTCGTCCCTTAATTTGACCATTTTTTTTTATTCATTCAAAAAAGCGTCCCTTATCACGCCCTCCCCTGTAATAAGCAATTGTTCTGACATACATAAAATCTAACACCCCTGTTTACTGACGTTAAAAATACAGCCCTCACCAGGGCTCGGCAAAGTCGGCTAAGCCAGAATTGCATATTGGCTTACTTTGGCTTAGCTTACATAAGCCAAGGTTGGTGGTTGGCTTAGCTTAGCTTAGCTTACATAAGCCACATGGTACATAAGCCACATGGTACATTGGCTTGGCTTACTTGGCTTATGTAAGCCATAAAACACAACTGGCTTAGCTTACTTGGCTTACTAAAACTAAGCTAAGCCAAAACGTAATTTTGGCTTAGCTTACATTTCGGTAAGCCAGAAATATCATTGGCTTAGCTTAGCTTAGCTTACATAAGCTCAGCTAAGCCAAGGTAAGCCATGGCTTATATGAGCCGAGTGCCGAGCCCTGGCCCTCACTCCTTTTTGGGACGTTTTTGGTTCTCAAAAATAGCGTCCGAAAAAGGAGCATTGTCACACAAAAGGACCATTTGTCTATTAAAATAGCCCATTTTTGGCCGAAAAAGCGTCCCGAAAAGGAGCAGTCGTCCCAAAAACGACCATCTCATAAGGAGTAAGGACTGTATTTTTTATCATATATGTAGGGTAATTTTATCATACACCTATCCAATTCACTTACATTACTTGGATCCCAAGAATAATTCATCAAATCTCCGACAACGGATGTGCCTAACATTTTTGCCGACACAAAATTATGGAATAATACATGTAAAATGAGCATTATTGAGCAATGTAAATCACGTTTGATAAAAAAAGTTTCTTTTTATATTGAAAGTAACGCCAGTGGCCAAAGAAAGTAATCTCGCAAGTTATTTAAACATGGTTTTTAATCCCCAATTTTCTTTGAAAATATAACAATATCGTTATTATGAGTTTGTAGCCGTGATTACGCAAGTCCAGTTTTCATGAACTAGTTCAAGAGAATATATCAACAATGTGTTCTATGCTTAGTTATATTTTAAATAATATAGTTAAATCTACCTAAACTTAATCTACCTGATTATTTTTGAGACAATTGGCTTAACCATTAAGCTGACCTTAATACAACATCAATAAACTGGTACTATTTTTTATAAGTATTTAAATACCTAAATTTCAATAACTGACCAAGAAATTGACGTTTGTGCTACCAAATTAATGAAAATGATAACAAAAAATATAGGTTAATATAGGTTAATAAACAAAAATGCCCATTCAACAAAAAATGCTCATTCAACAAAAAATGTCCATTATGTACGCCAAATTGGGGGTTTATTATAGTGTTATTGCCCCGCCTCGCGGGCCTATTATGAGCCTCAATAGGGTAATCGCATTCTATGCAGCCCCGCTTCGCGGGCCCATTCTCTACCTCAATAAGAATGTCGCATTATATGGAGCCAAAAAGCAGTCACACTAAGAACCACATTTTTTAAACCAGAGATATAAATTTAGTAAAAATGTTAAGAGAACAATTCAATGATAAGAAAACGAATATGTGTATGTGGCCCATTTAAATTGTCCATTTTCCTACCAAAGAAGCTCACACCAGTTAGCATTCAATATAAATACGAATTTATTATATCATACCATAAGTTGATTAACACTTCCGCTTATTAGTAAGTGAACAAATGCGATTAATAGAATTTCCGGAGGCTTGTTTGATTCCCAAAAAAGATGTTTTAAAATCAATTAAAAAGCATTTGATAGTTGAAAACAATATGGAATGGGAATGTAAACTTTGGACTCCAATGGAAATCGGTTCAAAGTTAAAGCTCGAGATCGAACTTCAGACCAAAGAATATTTTTATAAAACAATATATGTATATAAATATATATACAAAATATATACAAAACGACACATAATTGAACTGTACATCATATACAGTTTTCGATAATTAGATCAGACTCGCCAGTTATTTTTTTCAAAACTTTTCTTTAAAAAAATATGAAGAAAACTTACGTTGTGTACTAGGTGAAAAAATAGGTCAAAAGCCGTTACGTTGTGGGGCGTTGCGTTGTGGGCGCACCAACATATGGGTCAAAAAGCGTTACGTTATGGGCGCAAGGGATGAACATGTTCACGAAATTGTTACAATACAGTGCCAATTCGAACACATTCATTTTTGGAGCCGCTTCTAGGCATGTCACCCTCATATTTCAATTAATATTATCTTTCACTTTTTTTCACTTCAGTTAAACGATAACGGTTAACCTTATGTATATGAATACTTCGAAGCAAGAGAAAAAATCAGAAGCGAAATGTGTCCGAAAAAAGCGTGAGGTTGAAACTAGTACCAAATAGAAACCGGGAATGATTTTGCCTAAATGTAAAGTTGCTTTGAATTCGGTTCCCCTATTGATCGTTGATTTAAATAGTGGCCACTGATTGGCCACATAAATGTATTTTTTTGCGCGATAAAATTTGTCATATCCACCATTTTGATCTTTAATTGAAGCGACCAAGACCGTCCATTGATGATCGAGAAAACTGTGAGAATGTTCTAGAGAAAAGAGCTAAAATAGCTTTGTGGTCATGTTCTGTATGTAGCACTGACTTTATGACATTTGAAAAATTATTTTATCACCAAGTACAAGAATGCGTTTACCGAAAATATCGATCTGTAAGAATCTGTTGAAAACAAAAATAAAAAATTATGGTTATTTTATGTTCACTTTTAGAGTCTGTCATTCTATTAACAACCCCTGCGCCGTTATCTGGCCGGCATTCTCGCTTGTTTTTTTAACTGGCCGGAATTTTGAGCAATAATTAAAAAAACACTATGTTTATATGTAAAGGAACCGTTAACTTAAGGCTGATAACGGCAGAGGTGGTGCTGGGTAATCTAAAAGTTTTCCAAAACTGTAAAATCATGAAACAGTGTGAGACTAGGGGTAGGCATAACTTATGCCGCATAAGCCAGAGAAATAAGGACGTGCGTTCGGCTGTCCTGTCGAATTCAAAAACAAAAGTACGCTATGTTGGGTTGTTAACTCCCAGGGGGAAGTGCGTGTAAATTGACACGCAACATGTATTTTTGGTCGATTTAAGGCATATGGAGGCCCCGTAGGGCAAAATGGGTATTGGTGACCCCCCCTCAATTTTTCGAGAAAATTCGATTGACGGTGTTATTTTTTGCGTAGGTTGGAGATTTCAAACAGCTCTGTAGGGGGCCCTGGTGGCCCAAATCAATTTCCATATAGTTAGATCGACGTAGTTTGACGAGATCTACAACTTGGCTTTACAAGTTTTTTTGAATCATTCCGAAATAATGTGATTTTTTAAGTGCGTGTTTATTTACACGCATTTTCCCCCTACGGCTTCCCAAAAACTCCTTCCCCCTAAGAGTTAATAAATTGTTAGTCACGCAGTTATCTGTTCAGCGGTTCAAGTTTTCTCAAGGACGTTTAGACGAAAATGCGTTCCTTTACCGATTAAGAAATATCAGCATATGCTGGACTCAATATATCCTCCACATCATGGTTTTATTCATTTAAAGAATTACTTTATTATAGTTTGAATTTGATTTTTACTCGTTTCGACTGATCCTTTACTTTATGAGATTGTGAAATATGTCCGACTATCCCGCTGAATATTTCTTAGACTTGATAAGATGAAATAAAAACAATGCTTTCCAAAGTGGAAATAAGTTGTTAACTCCCAAAGGTCACGAGGGGGAAATTCGTGCAAATTAGCACCAGACAGTTGCATCGGCTAATGTTTCAAAACAAAAAAATCACTCTTGATTACATTGTCAAAATTGTTCGCCCGTCAAATTTCTTTTTTTTCATGTAATCCAGATATAAAAGTTTTCATCAAAAATAGTGACTTGATGTACGTACATACATGTATGTACATAAATACATACAGTATGTATTTACATTAAAACTGGTGAGTTCGAGCCTCTAACTTAGAGGCTGTTAAAACCGCATAAAATAGAAAATGCCGGTAATATTTATGGACGGTACGGTCGATTTGTTCACAAAAAACGCCCTAAAATAATTTGAAAAACGCATGACCGAAAAAATATGTATTTGTTTTAATAAAAATAAGTCTGTGTTTGAATATAGAACAAAGTTTGTGGAGTTTATGGTTTACTTTGAATCCGTGTTTCATAAATAGTTTATAGTCACAAAAATCGATGAAAAGTGGTTTAATAACAGCGTTGACGATAGTGCAGAAAATCGGTCGAAGAAATTTTTTTGGCACAACAACTTTCCCTTTCTCGGGTTCGAATCCAGAGCATTGTGCACCAATGAGTAACTTTTTTCGTTGGACCGTCGTACTGAGGATCCTCCAATACACCCAGGCATAAACAGCAAACTTTCCGGCTACAGGTTAAGGCAGAGCGCGACACCGCCTCATGAAAACAAACCAACAAATCTGAATATAACTTTTTTTCGGATTTTACTTCAATAAAGAATTTCTTAATGGGATATACACCCCCTGCAATGTTATACTGTTATCCATTATCTGACAACTTAACCGCTCGGTCCTTTATCTTTCATATTTGTACTTTTCTTTGTATGTTAACCCGTAGGGGACACTGTGTGATGATTATCACACAAGCCTGACCGTTTTTAAAGGATAAAAATATTTGCAAAAATTGTTATATGGGGTACTCCAGCATGACGAATTCATCTAGACTAATAAAAAAATCGTCAGACGTCTCAAAAGTCATCTCAGGAAGATTTTTGAACAAAAATTGAGAAAAAAATTTCGGATTTTTCTTCCAAAATTTTCTCCGTGAAACAAAATAAAACCATAACTCAATTTTGATTGAAAGACATCACACATTGCCACACACACATACACTTATTCTAGAAATGTTACCTCTTTCCCACTCTTAACCCCCAAGCACGGCCCCCGGACGTTTGTCCGGCGCCGGGTAAAAAACGCAATTTTCGAGTTGTCCGGCTTTGTTAAATGACTTAAATGACTTAACATTAAAACCCAACATAGAAGAATTGATTACAAAGTCGAAGAGCAAATAATTAATGTAATAAAAAAAATATGCAATAAAAAGTAATTAGGCCAAAAATGAACTCCGTCCGTCGCCCGGTTAACTTTTTGTGAATTTGTATTTTTGTGGTCAAATCGACGAAAACGTTTCCGAGGGTAGTCGTTGTTTGCTTATAGTGAGATTTTACGTACAATTAGAGAAGAGTCGAAGAATGGCCGAACGTTGCGCAGCGATGTGCTCAGGAATGTGCTCAGGTCGTGGTTAGGGGTTAAGTAATATCCTATCTTCAGGTTCATTTATTGTTCGCTCCGTTATTTTTCAGGTTTTTTTACGAAAGATGCTCATCGCCATTTATTTTACTTAGGTACACAAAAAATATTGCTGATCTATGGTGTTTTCAATATCAATTTTGCTTTGATTCGAAAATATGAAAAAAAAAATACTATTTTCCATTGTCTTCAACAAAACTCAAAAAAAAAGTTTTTCACCGTATATGTCGCATATGTCTTTATAATCTTAGCTTAATTTTCTACCTATATCTGGTATATCTGGTATTTTGACCCAAATCCTTTTTTTTATTCTAATACTTTAAGTATCATTAGGTATACTATTAGTATTATTAAACGTTGTACAAGCGACTTTGAGCGCGATAATTATTACGTTCCTGAATATTAAATCATCAGAGATGAAATAATCCCAGGATAAATTTTAATTTTCTGTTGATAAAGACTACTCACAATTCGAGGCTATTTTTTTTATTTTGTATTGAAGCGGTACGCGCGAAAAGCCCTTTTCTCATTTTCCGCATTTTTTTACTTTGAGCTTAATTATTACCAGATTTAAGAAAAGCAAACGNATAATCGTGATATTAAAAATAATACGAGAAAAAAGCGCATCTTTTTTAAACGTCAAATATAAAAATGTTAGATACGTCAAAATATTTTTGTTAGTGTTTAGTTAAAAAGAAGAGATTTCAAACTTTTCATTACAATAAAAATTAATCAAAATAAGTATCCCAGTCGCTCACAATTAGCCTTTGAAAACGTACAACGTTTCGTTGCACACCGACGGGGACGGGGTGCGATCCAAGCGCGACGGGGCCGGGTTAAAAAAATTTAGTTACCAACTATATCGGTTGAACCCAATATTCTACCAATATTCTATAATCTGGACTATTTCTGTAAGAATATTTTTTACGGGAAAATGATACACCCAGTTAAACAACAGTCCCTGCCTCAAAATTGTTACGCTCAAATCGTAACGAAATAACGTCATGACCCAAAATCGTTACGATTTTTTCCGAGTCTGGGGACTCAAAATCGTTACGATTTTTCAAACGACAAATTGTAACGATTTTGAGGTAAGGACTATATTGGTTTATTATTTTTTCAATTTGCTTTTAGATTGAGGACATATCCAAAACTTAGCGATTCTGTGTTTCACTATACTGTTCTTAGTATATTCCGAAACATTTCCGTAAAATTAAATTATCAATATGTATTGTTTTATTTTTTTTCTCGGACAATTGGCGGAATAAACTTCCTAATATATTATTGAAATAAGTAATGTATATAATGTACGCAAATACTGTATCTGAGATACGAGAATAATTAGGCTAGGTTTGTTTTAGCCACTCGTTGGTTTAGCTACTTATTATAACGTTCACTTAAAGTTCACTTACTCAAAGTTCACTAAATTAATTATTAAAATTAAATGTAGGTCTTTTAATATGAATGAAACTGTAGTTTCGAGTAGTACGAGGTGAAGATATTACATGTGGTCTGACCTACAATTAAGAAGTGGTTAACTTGATTCAACCAATCGCCGGTTAACCGTCGTTATTTTGATTAATTATTTCGCTCATACAGTATGAAATAAGATAACGTACTTCTCCTATATGGTGTCCCGGTCTTCATTTAGCGTATTTATATAATGACCCCCGCCCTGTTCAGTTAATTTACCAATACAGTTTTCTATTAGAAACCATAAATTCATTATAAATTATCAGCCTCAAGGTTTAATATTCTCATTTTCGAGACTGATTCATCAACCGAATATGCGGAAAAAACTGGTACTTTAACTCCCAGGGGGAAGTGCGTGTAAATAGACACGCAACTTGTTTTTTCGTCGATTTAAGGCATATGGAGGCCCCGTAGGGCAAAACGGGTATTGGTGACCCCCCCTCAACTTTTCGAGAAAATTCGATTGACGGTGTTATTTTTTGCGTAGGTTTTAGAATACAAACAGCTCTCTAGGGGGCCCTGGTGGCCGAAATTAATTTCTGAATAGTCAAATCGACGTAGTTTGACGAGCTCTACAATTTGACTTTACCAGTTTTTTTGAATTATTACTAATTAGTATGAATTTTTAAGTGCGTGTTTATTTACACGTATGTTCCCCCTACGGGTTCTCAAAAACTTCTTCCCCCTGAGAGTTAACGTGAAACTGTAACTTTAAGAGAAGAAAAAATAAGGGATGCCGAACAAAAAAAAATCGAAAACAAAACTGTCAATGCCACTTAGTAGGAAATGAAAAGTTAGGTTTTAAGATTTTTGTCCGTTTGCGCTCAAGTTCAACCGATGACGTCATAATCGCAAATAATGGCTCAGAATGGTCCAAAAGTACAGTGCCATTTTTAAATGCCTTAATGACATTTTTTAAATTTTTTTTTTACATAAATATAATTAGCGGCCTAATTTGGGTTCGCATCTTCAACAAAATTGTTCTACGGGGTTCAGGACGTCCAAAAANGATTATGACGTCATCGGTTGAACTTGAGCGCAAACGGACAAAAATCTTAAAACCTAACTTTTCATTTCCTACAAAGTGGCATTGACAGTTTTTTTTTCGATTTTTTTTTGTTCGGCATCCCTTATTTTTTCTTCTCTAAGCAGGTAGTGCGTAGGCGGAAAAAACTAAGTGTAACTTTAAGCAGGTAGGTGGTGTATGGCAAAAAATCGGCCCGATCGGTTCGAGTCTTAATCATGCGGATTTTTTGCGCTATTTTTCACATATTCCCATCTTTTTTCTTTTCACCACTTCGCTGTCATCTTTCCCGTTCGCTCCTGTAAATTTCGGAGTTGTTTCATTCCAAAGTTGGATGATAACGGCGCAGTGATGTAAGTAAATTTAAACAATGTTATTTCAAAACCGAACTAATCAAGTTCAACTAATAAATCGATTTTGTTAACACCAGCTCAGCTATCACCAATTTAAAATTAAGTTAACACCAATTCAGTTAACAAAAATTCAATTTTGGTGGGAGTATTTATTTACTTAATTTTGTTAACAAGTTTACCAACTTTTTGATTCTACGCACTACTTACTTGTTTTTTATTAACTCCCACGAGGAAAAATGTGTTAATTTGCACAAAACGCCCTAAATCGATCGAAAATGCTCGTAAACTGGGCCTAATCGAAAATCGCTGATACACGGGTCTAGTCAAATTTTCTAGAGATAAAATAACCATCTATCTGCTTAAAATAGCAGTCAATTTGCCGCCTACGCACAATCTGCATACAGTAACAGTTCCGCCTACTTGCTCAAAGGACACCTAAAAATGTTACAAAAAACTATTACTTTAATTGGAGCTCTTACTTAGAGCAGGTAGTGCGTAGGCGGAAAAATGACTTTTACTTTAAGCAGGTAGGTGATGCATAAAACGTAAAATGCAACTGATTTTTGTGTAAAAATTCTACCTCAACATGGCCGCAAAAGTGTTTTGTGCTAATTTGTGCCTCCTATGGATTATATGCCACTTGGTACCCTTAGGAGTTAAAAAATGTTCCTAAATTTCCATTTTTTTCAGACAGCGTTACAATTGCGTACTTACAAATGAATATACGTAAATTCATCTCTGAGTCGTCAGCGTTCTTATTTTTTTTTGTTTTTTTTTTCGATAAAAAAAAGGTTCGTGGTAATCTTTATCTGTCTGATCGTTCGAGCGCCATCGTGGTTGATTTTTTTTCCTTTTCTTTATCCATCTTGTTTTAACTCTTAAATAGACGAGTAATTAATGCACTGTTTTATGGGTGATTTGCGACTTGTCTTATTCTCACCAGATAACACTATTGGCAGCAAATTAAGCATGTCATAAATATTTCACTACATGGCGGCCACGGCGGGTTACAAAAAGGTTATAAACGTAATTAAAGTTAAACTGCGGAAGTTAAGCGGCCTGCAAATGCATATGTCGATTTACAGATTGGCTTCGTGGTTATCATATTTTTATCTTCACGTTGAAAAAAACTGGATTATATATTTAAATCATACAGTCTTTAATTACTTTTTTATATGCAATGTGCCAGCTTGACGATTGCGTAAAACTTAATTTGGCGCATGTGTATAGATTTCGTTTGTAAACCAAACACGATTAAAATATTTAAAAACAATACACAGGATGCGCCGTTAACCGGTCTATTTGCCATTAACCGGCAGTTTTTGGGTAAAAAATTTTTCAGCGAAAACGCCTACGCATGTATCCGTTAACCGGCAGGTGATCTTTAACCGGCATTTTTTTTTTTAACTTTTGCTTAAATTTTTTGCTTAAGTAAAAAGACCAATCCGGAGATCTTTATTTTAACCCCTAACCAGTTATGTTAACACCAGTTATTTTAAGAAAATTTGGTTTTCCTTACAGTTTTTCGACCATAACGCGATTTCCAATTAACCTACCAAATTCGCTACCCAATTATCTTGACAAAATTCAATAATCTTAACACTTTTTCAGCACAACAGTTGTTAGGTTAACTGGTTAGGTGATGTAGAAAATATTATACTTCTCACGGTTTAGAAATAAGATAGAGAAAAACGATAAATGGGCATATTTGGCTAGACGATCGCGCAGCTGTTGATTATTCCAACATGTGATTTTCATATTTACAGCTATGATCAGGGCTCGGCACAATTGGCACACATTTTTTAGCTAGAGCGAGCCGAGCCGTGCCAAGCTAAATACTTTTTTGTGCTCGATCGAGCCGAGCCAAAGACTTTTTGAGCTCGAGCGAGCTGAGCCAAAAAAAAACCAGTTATGCCGAGCCCTGGCTACTTTTCCAATTTATTAACCAAAATGCGCAACGAATGTTTCGAGGTGGAATTAAGTGAAAACAAATAATTAATTGTACATGGCAAACAACGTATGCTACAAAGTATTATTTTGTTAATGGTTTATTATACTGTATAATACTGTATATTACTGTATAATTTATACATAATATATAATAAGACATGCCAAGGGCCCTACTTAGACTCAACGGTTAAAACCTTAAGTTAGAACCTGCTTGTAATACTGTACTCATGAGTACTCATAAATATAACGAAACCGGCAATGAAACAGGGTTATGCCTTTTGGCCGCCAGTTTTTCTTAAACATTTTCCAGAATAAAAACCGGCCCGATAAGTGGTTGCGCCGTTAACCGGCATCACTTAAGGGGCTATTTATCGTTAACTCATCGGTTTTTGTCTCGAAACTTTCCCAATATCTACGCCTACGCAAAAACTTATTCTTAACGACGCACCCTGTGAATTAAGTAGTGTCCTTAAATGATGACGCATGATTTTAAAATCTCGTGATCTGTTCACAGTAAAATTTATTTATTGTACGCAATCAAGGAGGAAGGAGAAATTTATTCGCGATCTTTTCTATATTGGTTGAATTCTTTGATTTCAAATACTCCGCCTCGTCCCACCATTTCCCAGACATGATGATAAATCTCACACGGAGTGCAAAATTGCTCATAAGGTAACCCTTACTGGAGCAAAATTTGGAACTTGAGAAAATTTTTTTACCATAAATACGTTTTTAAGCCATTTTTAGAACAATGAAAATAAATTTTGTTTTCCGAAATTGCAAACCTTTTCATTTTTTGCCCTAAATTTTTCACAGACTTCGCCCTTTTCACTTTTCGCTTTTTTGTATGTGCCGAACGGACCTTCGAATTGCCCCATGCGACGGGTTGAAAAAAAAGTTTAACAAGTTGTTAAAGATTGTTAAAAAATAACAAGGGTACTGACTCGTCCTTAAAGGTTTTAACTTATAATTTTTTTAAGGAAATAAGCCTAGATTATTTGCATCCCGGAACGTCTCTCCATATTCAATCGATTTTAAGAATTTATCGTTTGTGACGACGTTTTCCTTGAACCATTGTTTGAAAGTTTTTTCCGGATCGGCCGAAAACTTTTTCACTTTTTGTATTTCTAATAGGCGCTCCGCATTCCAAGAATATTCAGGCAATCGCGTTAATTTGCCGTCCATTAGGGGAACGAAAAAGGTTGGCCAGGACCAACGAAATTGGGTTGTTGCATTTCGCACTTGATGCCATGTTGCTAGTTAAACATTATATTAACTCAGAGTCATATAAACTAATACAGACTGTACTGTACTGTACTGTATTTTACTGTTGAGTAAAACGTTTTCCGAAAAAAAAAACGTTCTTCGGACAAAACGTCTTTCGGAGAATTAAAAAAAGTTGTATATGAGAAATTGTTTTTTGGGGATTTTAAATAAGACTTTCAAGCCCCGCTCGTAATTCACTCGTTATTCGAAATTTGAATTTTTTCGGAAAAAAACCTTATGGACAATTTTTTAGAAGTTCTATGGAAAATGGGTTCTCCGAAAAAATAGGTGCCATGGCATTTTTTTGGTGATTTGAGAATATTTATATCCCCGCGGGTTAATAAGGTCTTTTATAAATTTAACTGATAACTGCGTTTTTTAATTGCGTAATCACATTCATTATAAAAAAAATCTGATCGTGGTGGCCACGACGTGGACTATATTGCACAACTTGCTACAAATATATTTTGTTCAAGCGGATTTGGTTCAAAGCCATGTCGAAATTAAGTTCACTGAAGACTAAAGTTCTAAGTTGCACATATCCCTGTTCAATTATGATCAAGTTTTCCTTAAATTAATAATCCAGTTTAATGTCTTTTTTAACCCAAATTTTTTTTTACCCAAATGAATAATCCAATTTAATGTCTTATTTTTTGAAATTCGTAAGGTCCGTCGCTCCTCGCGTTAACATCGCTCTTTGTTTTAACCTAATTTTTTTAACCGAAAGTGCGTTAGCGCAACCTTGTGTTCACCACTTTTATTCATTCAAAAATTGAATGTCAAGTACATAGGGTGCGCAGGTAACCACCTCCTTTCGCGACCTCCTAAACTGGCGGCTAACTAAACTGACGGTCAAATGCGCAGTGCATAGGCAATTTACCTAGAAACTCCCGAGGCCATTTTATACGCATTTAAAAGTTGGAAATTCCAACTTGGAATAGCTATTTTGGCAAAAAAAAACTCGTTTGCTGAAAAACATGGTATATTTTAAGGTCATGACCAATCGGAGCCGACTCCTTATCTCATCAATAAAAAATGCAGCGAAAAGAAAGGCTGCCGTTTTACCTAATTAGAACACTGACCTTTTATGACGCCGTATGAGATGTGTTCAAGCATATTTCCAAAATTAATAACGAATGTGCCCGGTTTTGGTGGCATTTTGTACCACTTTCCTTTATGCATTGCCTCAAGTCCGCCCACTTCGTCTTGCATCAGAACCGTAATAAAGCCGTTGTCAAAGTGACCTGGAACACCCCACTTTTCTTTCGGAGTATGTTCGTAGCAAAGCGAATTTTGGACACCATGAGGTTCTATTCTAAAAGTTGAAATGGTTGTAGTCGCAAATGTCTTTAAATTCGACATCTAAAAATTTATTTTCTCGTTTTTTTTAACTCCAAGAAGAAAGTTTCAACTGGAGGAGACGTACTTACTTTTCAATAGAAAATGATAATAAAAAAGTCGGCGGTAGTTCCAGCACTACCGTCAATTTACCCGCTTCGCGTAACTACCGCCAGTTTCACGTTTAATAAATTATTAACGATTAATAATTGGCCGATCCTACTGGTATAAAAATGTTAACAAAATGTATTTATTCCGACTACCGCCAGTTTGAAAATGGATCTACTGCCAGTTTTGATTAAATTCCGGGAAAATTGGCGGTACTACCGCCAGTTTACCCGACTCCAATAAAATGTTTTCAAAATGTTCGCAAAAAACCAATGAATTTAATTCTGAAATATTGATACAAAAATATTTAATTTTTGCAGAATTAAACTAGACTATTTAATATTATTATTATTATTATTATTGTTAACAACATAGTTCAATAGTGCCTCACGAAAACGCTATTTTCACCCATCGACGTCCGCGCGCCTAACGCTAACGCAAAATTGGGAAATTTTCACACCTAGCAAAAAGCATTAGTGAATCTATAACGAAATTTTCCTCAGGAGTTAATATTCTTTTGCCAGTTCCCTAGATATATGTTTGTCTAAATTTTAACTTTTCCCATTCGATTTAGCAATTTGCCATGCTCCAAACCCAACGCAATTTCGAACCAGCCAGCTAACCGCAGCGCTTTTTCAAAGTTCAAACAGAAGTAAAATATTATCACCATATCTGTATGGCCATACGGTCGTACCCAGGGATCGAAATGCAATCACAAAAATCACACTCACAATCCCACGTGTGATTTTTGCGTGATTGTGATTGAAATGTTTTGTGATTTTAGCCCGTTTTTACCAATCACAGCGTGATTTTTGCGTGATTGTGATTGAAACGTTTGTGATTTTGTGATTTTGTGAGTGTGATTGCATTTTGGCCAAAATCACACGTTTTTTCCATCCCTGGTCGTAGCCATACCTATACCTCCACTATCACATATGCTATGTGACATAGCGATGCGCAGTATATGGCTGGAAAACAAAATATTCAAATTAAAACGTGATAACTACAGTTTTAACATTAAAAATTGAACTTTGCCTAGATCAGTGATTTCTTTGATGTATAAATCATATGTCTTAAAGCGGATATTACTTTTGAACTTATGAAAAATACCAAATGTGCACCTTCTAACGTGTCTTTTATAATACCCGCCTCGTCAATATCTTTTATATTGAGTTTCACTCCCTTTCGAACACTTAATAAACTATTAAGCAATGAACCAAAATAATTTCATTTATGTAGACTTTTTCTGGAGATTACCTCCTAAGGGTCCCAAGTGGAATATAATTCGTAAGGGTACAAACGTGCAAATGTGCACAAAACGCGTTGTCCGTTTTATTTTCTGTTCATTCACTCTCAGGGGGGAAGGAGTTTTTGGGAACCCGTAGGAGGAAAATGTGTGTAAATAAACACGCACTTAAAAAAATCACAATAATTCGCAATAATTAAAAAAAACTGGTAAAGCCAAGTTGTAGAGCTCGTCAAACTAGGTCGATCTGACTATTCAGAAATTGATTTGGGTCACCAGGGCCCCCTAGAGAGCTGTTTGAAATCTCCAACCTACGCAAAAAAACTCCGTCAATCGAATTTTCTCGAAAAGTTGAGGGGGGTCACCAATACCCCTTTTTGCCCTACGGGGCCTGCATATGCCTTAAATCGACGAAAAAAACAAGTTACGTGTCTAAATACACGCACTTCCCCCAGGGAGTTAATGAAAACTTACGAGCCCTTGAAAACGGGTAAACTGAATGCTGATCCATCATGTATTAGTTTTCCTTCGTAATCTTCTAGTTCTTTGCGGGCCTCATGCGTCGAACGATAAAAATCTGTCGAAATTTTACGAATTTTATTTATCAAAGACTCATCCACATCATGGTTTTTAATATACATAAAGCCATCGTTTACAAGGGCCAGATACAGTTTGTCAACTTCTCGTTTGTCCGAAATGAGCCGTTTCATGTCGACTACCGGCGCCAAAAAAACTTTTTTATCTTTTATAGATAAATATTTTTTCTCCATCTCGGCAGGAGAGGTTTTTGTCATTTTTCGGACACTTTTTTTTAACCGTTTCTTGGGAAATATCTCTTTATTCTCTGTTTTATTTCAAATTACGAAGATATCAATAATTGTTATTGTACTTTAGTATTGACAGGAAGTAATCGCCATTCTTCTTCAAAGGTTACAAAGGTTTTAAATCCAAAAAAACTCAGTATAGTATAACAGGAGTCCAAGTGAATTTTTGTATACCGTGTGATTGAAGACCTGTGATTGTCACTGTGATTGCGTTAAAATGAAACAAAAAAACTGTTTGGAAATTCAGTCCTAGTATACACCGGGTGCGCAGTTATCGGGCGTGTTTGTGCTGTTATCCCTTTGCCGTTATCGAGCGGTTTTTTTTCTATATTTTTGGATATATCTGATCAAATTTCCCGCTCGTGCTGTTATCGGGCGTTTTTTGCATATTTTTACCTTATTCCGCTTCCGCCCTGAGCAGTTATCGGGCGCCCGATTAAGATTTTTTCTCGCGAAACCCGCCCGATAACTGCGCACCTGGTGTATACGATTTATAAGCAACCACCACAGTTGTTCCATACTATTCTAAAATCTTTGTACGAAGTCATTTTTGACAACCATGCACAGTTTCGATAGCTAGCTACCCACTTTCCATTTAAATTCGACTTAAAATAAAAACAATGGAAATATTAACTTGTGAGAATAGAAGTCATAGAATTTTTTAAAGAAATTAGAGAAGTCTTACACAAACTTAAATGAGCGGCAATTTTGAGCCATAAAAAGGTTTTTTGTGAATGTATATTTTGTTAACTCTCAGGGGGAAGGAGTTTTTGGGAACCCGTTGGGGGAAATGCGTGTAAATAAACACGCACTTAAAAAATTCACAATAATTCGCAATAATTCAAAAAAACTGGTAAAGCCAAGTTGTAGAGCTCGTCAAACTAGGTCGATCTGACTATTCAGAAATTGATTTGGGTCACCAGGGCCCCCTAGAGAGCTGTTTCAAATCTGCAACCTACGCAAAAAATAACACCGTCAATCGAATTTTCTCGAAAAGTTGAGGGGGGGGGGTCACCAATACCCGTTTTGCCCTACGGGGCCTCCATATGCCTTAAATCGACGAAAAAACCCAGTTGCGTGTCTATTTACACGCACTTCCCGCTGTGAGTTAAATTGGTTGAAAATGCGATTTATCATAAGAGAATAATGATATGATTGCAAAACGAAACTAATGTTCGAATGCTGTTCGAATGTAGCATGACTGCTAGAAAAGGAGTGCATCACAATTAATTGAAGAAAAACTTTATGAAAAATTGGCAAAAAATGTTCGGAGAACATGACGATGATGAGATAATTTGACGTTTTCTCGGCATAAAGAACTTTTCGCATACATAACTACACCGCATAAATAACTGTACCGTATAAAGTATGTATACGATTTCAAATTTGGACTCCGTACCCCTTCTGGTCGCATTTACAGCAGTTATTGTAAATAATTGGAGAAAAATATACTTAACACTCAGCCCCGAGTCAAACGTGATCTACTTGTACATTTATAAATTAATATGCACATTTTAACGTAAAGGTATTGCATATTTTAGGTCTATTGATAGAAGTAAAACCGAATGAGGTATGCCCTCGTTTCATTAAGTAGTGAGAGTTGGCAATAATTTTGTGTAAAAAATTTAGCAGCTTAATACTAGTAGGGCTTGAGGGGAATAACTGCATCCAAATATTTACCAGTTGGAACCTTAACAACAATGTGAATGATGAAGGGTCACTTAAAGTGTTCTGGTATTTTTTTCCTATAAATTATAATTTAGACTCTAGAGCCCTCAAAATCAAAAATAACTCACTGGAAACTTGCATAAATGTTAATGGTATCGTTCAAATTACTGTACCGGCCCTAGTCTTATAACTTATAAGACTAGGGCCGGTTAATATAAGTTATAAGGCATAACTTAATCATGTTTTGACGTAATTCTCATCAATGAAGGCTATCGTATTTGAAATTATTATTGATATTGTTAAAAATTACCAAATTTACTTGAATGGCCTATATTGAGGCTTTATGAGTCATTTATCACGTGAGTAATTGAACTTGGCAAAAAACTGGATTAGGCTACTACAATCCACTTTTGGGTTCTGAGAACAATGGCTGTGCCATTTTTTTTCGATTTTCTGAATTCGGCACCGCTTATTGTTTCTCTCTTAGGCTAAATTTATCATTCGTTAACAAACAAAACTACTGTATTTATTTGTATTTCATTTAATTTTGTCTTTAGATATTAATAAAGTGATGCATAATCACAAAGTTGTATGCCACGACATGTTGTTTTTACAATGGCAGTAAACAGTTAAGTCCAAACATATACAATATATAGTCTATACAATTTGGTTAACATTGGTTAAAGTTCGTCTTTTGGTTCTTCCTGGTTCGCAGTGAAAATGGTCTTTGCAAATTCTTCAATTTTCGGTAAGCATTTTTCTACCACAAACTCTTCACCCCGAGTTAAATCTTCAATTGAATTTTCAAGAACAATGTACGAAGGGCCTACGGTATATCAGCTACACAGGGTGCGCCGTTAACCGGCACCAAAATTGTTTTGAAAATCTGCCGGTTAAGGGCAAATATACCGGTTAATCGGGACATGCGTAGGCGGAAGAGGTCTTAAGTTATTTATGTTTTAACATTCGTCATTTTGACCGCTATAAGGTCAAGTGAGTTCTTTGCTATACACATGGTAACCTATTAATCGGCACAAAATTTCATGCGTAGGCGTTTTTGCTGGAAAATTTTCGGCCAAAAAACTGCCGGTAAACGGCAAATAGCGTAGGCGCTAAAATAGATTTATAGGTAGGTATAATATACACGTAATTGTTATAAAAAATCCAATGACAAGAATAATTTTTTTGTATTTTTCTTCTTCTGGTTCAAATGGATATTTTCGAATAATACTGAGCATTTTCTTGATTTCTTTTTGTCGACTTCGTAACACAATCAAATACGATTCAAGCTGTTTAATTTTAGCTTTCAAAGGTTTTAATACGCTTCAAGATCTTTTTAGGAAAAATGGTTCTCCAAACTGAACTCTACGTTCATGGAACTTTTTGTTAGGTCACTTATTTTAGCTTAGAATATGCCGAAATACAAACACTTGCTGAATTTATTTGGAAAAATACTCACTTAGACTGGTCATTCTGTTCATGAAGGGTTTATATTTCCTATTTAGTTATAGGTTGTTCCCTATTGCAAAATAGTGAATACCGGATAGGGAATCCCCCCAAAAAAACGTTGAGTCCTAAGATAGAGCATTTTTTGAGCGTTTCAAGATAGAACTTCTAACATGGAACATTTCGAAATAGTTTAGCGACAAAAAACACTTAAAATACAGGTAATATGTTTAGTTTAAAACTTGAGAACTATCAGTGTTTTTGTTTAACGTTGCCAAAAATAATACTTAGAAGTACAGGACACCTGTATTTTTTTAGACAAGTTTTTTGTTCTCAAAATATCTCATATTATACAGACTTTACTTTAGAAGGTACACTTAGAAGTTCTAATTGAAAAAAAAACATTGAAAGTTTTGCGTTAAAGGGTCTTTACGGATTTTTTCTCGAATTTCCAGCAAATAAATTAGTTTCATTGTATGTTTTATAGTGTTTCTCATAAAATTTGGTGAGACCCCCGTTTCAGCGATTTTCGATTAAGCTCGGTTTACAATCATTTTCCGTCGATTTAAGGCGTTTGGTCCAAATTTGGAGCATTTTACCCCTGGGAGTTAACAATCAAACTGTCAAGTAAAAAAACAAAGAAGACTAAAGGGAAATTTGGTGTTAGTTTTTAAACCTTTATCGTTGGCATTAAATACGCCCCTTAGAATTTCTTTGGTCATAGTGGCATTGATTGAACATGAACCGTCAATAAAATCGGGTTTACCAGCATTAATGAACGCTTGGTCAACGTACCCTCGACAAACTGCATCATCTTCATCTTTGAATAAAGTACAAATTTTCATCATGTCATCGTCAGTAAACTCGACTAAATAGGTTTTTTTACTATACACCCCAGTTACCTAGCACAAATTCCTTGAACAAAGTTGAGTTACACCACTTGCGCAGTTATCTTGCTGAAATGTTCTATTGCGTCATATTTTGTAAATTTTCATCATGTTTTTGCCTACGCGGTTACCTTGCACCCCGGTTTCCGCCTACACTCTGCACAAGGGGTAATTTTAGCAATTTTTTGATCGAAACATAACTGCCCAATTATCTTGACACAATTCAATTATCATAACATTTTATTCAGCACTTTTTGTTGAGATAACTGGTTAGCTACTAACGAAAACCAACCTGTATTGTACAACAAACTCAGATCTGACATTGTGAACCCATAGAACGTCAATGAGTCATAATTATCAGTATATTTGGAGCCATAATTAATAAGTATCTCCTCGCCATCTCTGATATCTCGAGTTGCTGTAACTTTAATTAATGGTGGCTTCTCAAGGTTTTTAAACGTACAATTCAATTGGCTACAAAAAAATAATTATGTAGTAATTTTGTATATTATTAATGAAGTCCAGGGTGCGCAGTTAACCGTCTACAAAATGTTCGGAAAAGTGGACGACCGAACTGCTTAAGTAATGTTTTTAGAATATTATAAAAATCGCAATTCAGAGTCGCTGACCGGAAATCGTTACGAAATGACGTTATGAATCAAAATCGTTACGATTTTATGAGCAACAAATTGTAAGGATTTTATGAGCAACAAATCGTAACGATTTTATGAGCAACAAATCGATTTTTAGGTAGGGACCATATATGTTAACCGAAGCGGTAATTTTCGGTCTAGAAATTTATATTTTGGGCACTTTACCATATTACTTTTTTATGACAATTTTCAGAAATGATGTTAGAAAGCCTTGGCATTCCTTCTTGTTGCCATTCGCAATTCGGTTTGGGATGATGATTTAATAAGTCCATAATGGGCACTATTGCGAACCAATGATGTCCAAGTTCCATGTTAACTACTGTCACACATCGGGATAAAAATGTCATATAAGAAAGTAAAAATTGGTCCCGTTTCACGCTTGAGCGTGGATTTAACTTGTTGTACTCTCCTATGTCATCAAAAAGATCGCTAAAAATATGTTATCTAGTAAAATAGAAAGGATAGCAGAATATAGGAAGACTTTAACTCTTAGGGGAAGGAGTTTTTGGGAACCCGTAGGGGGAAAATGGGTGTTTATAAACACGCACTTAAAAAAATTCAGAATACTTCGCAATAATTCAAGAAAACTGGTAAAACCAAGTTGTAGAGCTTGTCAAACTACGTCGATCTGACTATTCAGAAATTGATTTGGGCCACCAGGGCCCCCTAGAGAGCTGTTTGAAATCTTCAACTAACGCAAAAACACCGTCAATCGAGGAAAAAAACAAGTTGCGTGTCTATTTACACGCACTTCCCCCTAGGAGTTCAGTTACTAATAGTAAAGTAAATTTTGCTTACTCGATCCATTCTTGGGTTTCTCGTTTTTTATCTTTGAGCGACTTCAATAAAAGCCCATCGTATTTGCTCGTCCAATTGAACAATACAGTATCGTATGCTTTTGGATTGATCGTTGCTAACCACGGCCATAAGTTTGAAATTTCGCGTTTTCGAGCTTAAATCACAATATTTATGCATAGAGGACAGTCTTTCACAGGTTCAAATCTCAAGTGTATAAAGTGATAACTGAAATTTTTATACATCCCCTAACCAGTTATCTTAACAAATTGGGGTTATCTTAACACTTTTTCGACCAAAACGTATTGCGATTTCCAATTATCTTACCAATTATCTTGCCTCATTTATCTTGCCTCACCCAGTTATCTTAACTCTCAGGTGGAAGGAGTTTTTGGGAACCCGTAGGGGGAAAATGCGTGTAAATAAACAAGCACTTAAAAATTCACAATAATTCGTAATACAGTCCCCACGCTCAATACGATACACTTTCTGTCTGAAAAAAGTGTATCGTATTGAGCTAAGTGTATCGTATTGAGCTGGTTGGCTTTTTGGTCTAAAAACTAGTTTTTAGTGTTATTTTTTATGTGAAAACTTATATTACTCATCTAAATGGGTTATAAAGTTGATCTTACACCCCCAAAACTCATTTTAGCAATTTTGTGCCTTAATATTAGCTTTTCCGTCGACGGTTATCAATATTAATGTCTTGGGCCTGATACGAAAAAAGTGTATCGTATTGAGCTGATGACGTCATTTTGTATCGTATTGAGGTGTATCGTATTGAGCGTGGGGACTGTAATTAAAAAAAAACTGGTAAAGCCAAGTTGTAGACTAGCCAAGTTGAAACTACGTCGATCTNTTTCTGGGTAATCCGACAGGCAATAATAAGTGCGATATAAGAAAAACGAACAAAAAAAAGCTCGAGATGAAGAAAAGGCGCCTAAATGTCGCAAGTCCATATTTGGAAGAAACCTGCATGTAATTAAGTTACATGCAGCCTACGGCTGCATGTAACTTCTTAGTCATTTTGTATATTATTAATGAAGTCCAGGGTGCACAGTTAAATGTCTACAAAAATGATTGGAAAAGTGGACGGCCAACAGCCTAAGTAATGTATTAACCATATTATAAAAGTCGCAATTCACAGTCGCTGACTCAAAATAGTTACGATTTTATGAGCCACAAATCGTAACGATTTTATGGGCAACAAATCGTAACGAGTTTTAGGTAGGGACCATATGTTAACCGACCATCTAAGCGGTAATTTTGGTCTAGAAAGTTATATTTTGGGCACTTTGCCATATTACTTTTTATGACAATTTTTAGAAATGTTAGAAAGCCTTGGCATTCCTTCTTGTTGCCATTCGCAATTGGGTTTTGGATGGTGATTTAATAAATCCATAATGGGCACTATTGCGAACCAATGATGTCCAAGTTCCATGTTAACTACTGTCACACATCGGGATAAAAATGTCATATAAGAAAGCAAAAATTGATCGCGCTTCACGCTTGAGCGTGGATTTAACTTATTGTACTCTCCTATGTCATCAAAAAGATCGCTAAAAATATGTTATCTACTGAAATAAAAAGGATAGCAGAATACACCGGGTGTGCAGTTATCGGGCGGGTTTGTGCTGTTACCGGGCACCCTTTGATGTTATTGGGCAGTTTCTTTCCACATTTTTGGATATATATGACCAAATTTCCCGCTCGTGCTGTTATTGGCCGGTTTTTTTTTGCATAGTTTTACCTTATTCCACTTCCGCCCTGAGCAGTTATCGGGCGCCCGATTAAGGTTTTTTGTCGCGAAACCCGCCCGAACTCGATCCATTCTTGGGTTTCTCGTTTTTTATCTTTGAGCGACTTCAATAAAAGCCCATCGTATTTGCTCGTCCAGTTGAACAATACAGTATCGTATGCTTTTGAATTGATCGTTGCTAACCACGGCCATAAGTTTGAAATTTCGCGTTTTCGAGCTTTAATCACAATATTTATGTATAGAGGACAGTCTTTTAGGGGTTAAAATCTCAAATTGATAACTTACCTTTTTTGAGATCCCCTAACCAGTTATTGGGATCTCAAAAAATGGAGTACCTTATACCTTAACAAAATGGAGTTATCTTAACACTTTTTGGCCCAAAACGTATTGCGATTTCCAATTATCTTACCAAACGCGTTAGTAGGTAGCGCGGCGCTACCCAATTATCTTAACAAAATTCAATTATCTTAACACTTTTTCAGCAAAACAGTTGCTAAGACAACTGGTTAGATGTCTGTATGACGAAACCGTTTTATGGTGTGTCACACCGTGTTTGATGGGCTATTTTCCAAACAGAAGAATTATTAAATTTTGGTATTTTATATTAATTTCCGATTACTTAGAAATGTTTCAACTTTTTCACCTTTTGTTGAATGTTTTAAGCAGGTTTAGTTACCAGTTTCAGGTATTATATTAATTATTTGTAAAAGGCCAAGTTCAAGAGTACCTTCCAAGGTCAGCATAAGCGGTAACATAGAATGTTCGTCTGTTGGCATTCCCTTTTGATGATAATTAGTATCAACTCCCTTGGGCTGCTCATGTTGAACTTGGTTCGCATGAGCTTCGGTTGAGTCGTCATAATGTAACTAAAAATACCTACTAGAGTACGGTATAGTTGATCTACACCATTTACCTACGTAAGTAAACAGTAAGTTAGTTAACAATCTTCAAGTAAGTTAACAAATTTTTTTTGTGGATTTCGAAAACAAAACTGAAGTCTAAATTTAACAAAAAATATTAGACATTTTCTAGAACATCTAAAATTTATTGTTTTTGAAAAATGAGTAATAGTGAATCATTAATTCGCGTCACGACCCATCACCACCCGCCCCTCAGGTGCCCTACATGGGCCCTACATCGTTGGCGGGGACAATGGAAGACGTTATTAATAACCTCCCGGTTGTTAAATTTCAAAGATGAGGTAAGTTAAACAAAGTTAAAAACCTTTTTTCACTTTTATTTTAAAGATGAAATTTGAGTTTAATAAAAATAGATTAATCATGTCCGTATGTATCTTTAAATGCGTGCCCCGTGTATCTTTAAATACTACGTAGCATGTATACGGTATTTGCTCAAATTCCGTACTTCTAATGAACAACTTCAATCATGGTACAGTCGACAAATTGTTATGACACCCTTAAAATCTAACAACATATCTTATATCGGCACCGTCTGAATCGGTCTCTTTTTTGTGGCGAAAGGTTAATTCGCCGAAATTCTCCCCTTTTGAGCATTGTCATTGGCCCGAAACCGAGAAAGTTCGGCGTATTACCCTTTCGCCACAAAAGAAAATAGACCGATTCAGACGGTACCATTATATGATATGATTTATATCTCATATAACCTAACTTGGGAAAAAGATTTATTTTTCACCTGACTTAATAATTCTGTTGTAATGAGTTGATGAGGGCGAATAATGAATAAAACATCATTTTGAGCGATTGAAGAATTTGCAAATATTCCTCTCCCATTTTCACCGACATCTATATGAAGCTTATCATTAAAATATCCATCTTTTTCTCTAAACCAATGGACCAAATTCTCCACAATTTCACTAAATTTGTTAACGATAAAATTTTAATTTTTTCGAATTCAGTTTACCGAGGCTCATCCGCGTAAACATTTGATTTGACGAATAAAAGTAAAATGAATAACATTTTAAAATTAAATAAATTGCAAAGGACAAAATTTCGACCGGTACATTTGCACCCGTCATAGTTGCATGAATATTCATGCAAGTTAGACTTTTTGCACGCAACTTTGAAGGAGAACTATTTATTTATTTTTTTTTTGAAAAACCTACACTTTGTTCGGTCCACCCAAGAAGTCCGATTATATTTTTTTTATAAATAGAATCTAGGGAAAGTTTTGTACTACATCAATTGTGCCTTTATTTTTTGCAACCACGGCTAAAATGAGGAAAGATAACCCAAAATAAGGTCCAAAATGAAAGATGAACGTACATTGTGTAGGAGGAATTTGTTTAGTCGGTAAGCTGAAACAAATGGACATCAAGTGTTAAATTGTTGATTAACTCCCAGGGGGAAGTGCGTGTATATAGACACGCAACTTGTTTTTTCGTCGATTTAAGGCATATGGAGGCCCCGTAGGGCAAAACGGGTATTGGTGACCCCCCTCAACTTTTCGAGAAAATTCGATTGACGGTGTTTTTTGCGTAGGTTGGAGACTTCAAACAGCTCTCTAGGGGGCCCTGGTAGCCCAAATCAATTTCTGAATAGTCAGATCGACGTAGTTTNAAACTACGTCGATCTGACTATTCAGAAATTGATTTGGGCTACCAGGGCCCCCTAGAGAGCTGTTTGAAGTCTCCAACCTACGCAAAAAACACCGTCAATCGAATTTTCTCGAAAAGTTGAGGGGGGTCACCAATACCCGTTTTGCCCTACGGGGCCTCCATATGCCTTAAATCGACGAAAAAACAAGTTGCGTGTCTATTTACCCGCACTTCCCCCTGGGAGTTAACACTTTCTTCAGAAAAATAGTTGTTAACTGGTTAGATGTGTATATGAGGAAACCGTTTTTATCGCGTGTGATCGGCTATTTTTCAAACAGGAAAATTGATAAATTTTTGGTATTTTATGTTAACTTCCGATTACTTAAAAATGTTTTAACCTTTTCACCATTTGTTGAACATCTTTAGCTCGTTTAGTTAGCACTTTCAGGTATTATATCCATTATTTAAAAAAGGTCAAGTTCAAGAGTACCTTCCAAGGTCAGCATAAGCGGCAACATAGCATGTTCGTCTGTTGGCATTCCCTTTTGGTGATAATTAGTATCAACTCCCTTGGGTTGCTCATGTTGAACTTGCTTCGCATGAACCTCGGTTGAGTCGTCATAATGTAACTAAAAAGTACCTACTGGAGTACGGTAAATTTCATCTAAGCCACCTACCTAAGTAAGTTAACAATTTGCAGGTAGGTTAACAATTTTTGACGATTTTGTAAAGAAAAGTTAACAATCTTCAAGTAAGTTTACACCTTTTTTCACTATAATTTTGTTATTTTTGCCTTGTGAAGTTATGTTCAAATGTAAACAGGGAGGTCGCCAAATTAGGGTCGATTGCGCTTTCTAAAAAACTGATCCGAATACTGGGCCGACTTTTATTTAGCGAACCCGGCCCGGGTTACCCGGGATACGACAATTTAACTTTTGTTATTTTACGGAACTATGATTTTTTTCGTTATATATACATAGGGTAGGCTGTTAACCGTCCACTTTTGTCTAATGAACAAAAAATCTAATCAATGATATTAACAGCCATGCTCATCGAGTTTACTATAACAGTCATGCGCATGTGGGGTAGCTAGCTACCCAATTTGCTCTAGCGCGCCAAACAATGAACGGATTTTTTCAATTATTATTTTATTTTGAAGCCCTGTTCTTCTTCTCTTACCGGGGTGATTTTCAACCTTAACCCTCGTCCTCCACGGACCCAAACGTAAAAACAATATTTTTCTAAAAAAAATATTTTTCTCCCATATAAAAACGTAATTTTTTTTAAATTGCAAATCCGTTGTCCGTTTTTTATTATCACAAGCCGTTCTCTTTTCATTTAGAAATAAAGTGAAAATGGGTAGGTAGCTACCCAATATGCGCATGGCTGTTAAGGATGGTACGGTCGAATCCGAAAATTCCCAATAAATTGACCATACAATAAATCTTGGGAAATATTATATTTTTCACCTGACTCAGTAATTCTGTTGTAATGAGTTGATGAGGGCGAATAATGAATAAAACATCATTTTGAGCAATTGAAGAATTTGTAAATATTCCTCTCCCGTTTACACCGACATCTATATGAAGCTTATCATTAAAATATCCATCTTTTTCTCTAAACCAGTGGACCAAATTCTCCACAATTTCACTAAATTTGTTAACGAAAGTTTTTTATTGTATTTGTTGAAATTCAGTTTACCGAGGCTCATCCGCATACACATTTGATTTGAAGAATAAAATTAAAATGAATAACATTTTAAAATAAAATAAATTGCAAAGGACAAAATTTCGACCGGTACATTTGCACCCGTCATAGTTGCATGAATATTCATGCACGTTAGACTTTTTGCACGCATCTTTGAATGAGAACTATTTATTTATTTTTTGAAAAACCTACACTTTGTTCGGCCCACCCATTATATTTTTTTATTAATAGAATCTAGGGAAAGTTTTGTACTACATCAATTGTACCTTTATTTTCGCAACCACGGCGAAAATGTCGAAAGATAACGGAAAATACGGTCCAGAATGAAAGATGAAGGTACATTGTGTAGGCGGTTCATATGTAGGCGGAATTCGTTTAGTCGGAAAGCTGAAGAAAATTGGACAAACAAGTGTTAACTCTCAGGGGGAAGGACTTTTTGATAACCCGCTGGGGGAAATTGTGTGCACTTATGCACACACTTAAAAATTCACAATAATTCGCAATAATTCTGGTAAAACTGGTAAAACCAAGTTGTAGAGCTCGTCAAGCTACGTCGACCTGAATATTAAGAAATTGATTTAGGCCACCAGGACCCCGTAGAGAGCTTTTTGAAATATCCAACCTACGTAAAAACAAATACCGCCAATGGAATTTTCTCGAAAAGTTGAGGGGGGTCAGCAATACCAATTCTGCCCTACGAGGCCTCCTTATGCTTTAAATTAACGAAAAACTAAGTCGTGTGCATATATGCACACACTTCCCCCTGCGAGTTAACTCAAATAATAAATGTTGATTAAACTGTTAATTCAAATGGTGGTATACTCCATTCAGATAAAAATGACACAATAAAACAAGATATGTTGAGAATAATTTATTTTTGTAATTCTGTGCGTTCAAAGCAGCGTTTGAAAAGGTTTTTCTTGAGCTTGCGGTTCTCCAAAAATTGTTACTTTTTTGGGGCGTTCAACAAGCGCGCGTTTTTATATAGAATACTGTTTTCGTAGAAAGAAGCTTCAAAGATTAACTTCTTTGTTTGACTTCACGACTTATTCCATAGAGCAAATATATTTACAGTTTTTGAGAACGTTACGGGTTTACTCTTGGTACGTTAACGCTTTCCAACGATACACGTCACTATCTGGGCACTGATTATCTTCAGTATTGATCCAATCTTTGCTACACTTTTCTTCGGCCTTAGAGCAGATTTTCAGGACACAGGAAAGTTTGTACTGCATTTGCTTGCTACCCTCGCCGACGATAAAACTGGTGAATCGAAATCGCGACTTTTCTGTCACCAGTTTGTCTTTCTGGAGTTGCTGCACACCGAAAATCTCCGAGTAGCAATTGTCTTCGATTAGGGTGATTGAAGTCTCCTCACCCAGTACCTTACATTCGTCAACGTAAAAGTCAGCAATATTCGAGACTTCCTTGACCTAAAATAAATTGTGAGCTGGTGTGATTTTATTTTCTTAAAAAGGCGTTGAATAAAGTTATTGAATATAACAAATTGAAAAAATCCTTCTCAAAATTTCAATATTTCGACTTATTTTGACTTTTTAATCATTTTTGGACATATTTTACATTTTAACACTTTATGAAATTTAAAACGTTTTTTCTTCTTTTTTTTTGATTAACTTTTATGAAAAATAGTGAAAAAAATTCACCATTATACCATGTGCAAGGCGCATCATTATTGAAAAAAGTATATGAAGAAGGTAAAAGCTTAACAGTCTAAATATGTATGATCTAACCTACACGTTTTCATCATTCATGAAAAAATTTATTCGAAAATAAAGAAAATTTCGCAAAACAACAATAATTGAAAACCATTGCAAAATAAAAAAAACTTTCTGAAATGTTTTGTGCGAGAAGGTTCTATAACATAAAAAAAAAATTAGAAAACATGCAATTTATGCAGGTTTCATTGAAATATGTTTTACCTTCCATACGACTTCGGCGTACAAAGTCTGTCCAATATAAACGGTTGTATCCTCAGCCGGCGTGTCAAAAGTATCGTCGGTGAAAACGTCAATTTCGAATCCATCGGTTAAATCGCCATATTCAATTGCTTCACCGGCGGCATCGACCGAATGTACCGCAAAATCTGTACTGGTTATTTTAACCTCCTGTTTATAGGCACACTCGAAGAGCAACGAGACTCGGCGGGGATTTTTCATGTAAATGTCCAGGTCTTCAATTTTTTGTGCCTTGCGGTCGAGCACGACCCTCATACCAAATACCATATGTTCGATTCCGTCAATTTCTCGCGAGCTCAATTCCATGCCGCATGTTCCCAAAGGGCAGTCGGCTTCCCATTGGTCATTGGCCTCAACCCAGTCAACGTCCGCGCTACCTTCCTTGAATGGATTCGGTAGTTCGGCTTTTGTGATAGCAAAAAGGTCATTTCCAAAACTAAGGACCATTGCGCCCCATTTACATTCAAGATTATAGCACGAATCTTTGCCTTTATTTGCCTCGCACTGGTTTGTCTCGGTGTTAAGGGTCCAACAGTCATCAGGGCACTTGGTATCCTTTGATTCCGTGGTATCAGGCACGCTAGCATCTGGGGTATCAGGAACGATTAAATCACAGCTTCGTTTATCGTTATTTAACTCATATCCATCTCCACATTTACATTCCAACCACCGTTCCTGGCCGTCGTGTTTTATGCATTCTTGCTCGCAACCGCCCTTATTGTCTGTATCACACGGGTGAACTAAACAATTATAGGTAGAAAATGGCGGATATTTTTTTTTCTGATTTTCAAATAAATTATTATCCTCATGATGGTTTGTCATATGTAAGTAGCATTGATTTGGAAATATTTGCTTAATTCTCAAAAAAAAAATAGGAATTGTTTGGAGCGAGTAAAAGGTAAACAGTATTAACATGTATGATCTAACCTACGCGTTTCAATCAAATATCTATTGATGGTTATCTTACCAAGATTGGGTTATCTTACCACTTTTTGGACCAAAACGTATCGAGATTTCCAATTATTAAACTAAACGCCTCAAGGCGGGTTATCTTACCAAAGTTGGTTTATTTTACCGATTTTTAAGCGGTTATAAAGGAAAGATAACCCCTCAGGTGGTGTAGTTAAACATAAAATAATCATGCCTAGATTACACGCCCTTTTTATACTGAAATATATTTACAGTACCTGTTTTTGCGGTTATAACGGCAGTTTCGGGTATCAATTTCATGGTACCGTCTAGAATTGCGGCATTCACTTTTGTCGTTACGTCACTTGCAAGTGCCTCGGTAGCAACCGAGAGATCGTCACCGTCTCCCACTGTAATCTGAATTTGAACATCGGCGGCGGCTTTTCCACCTTCTTCAGTAATTTCTGTTACTTTAACGTCAATTTTCCCGTCTTCTTCGGATCGCCTTCGTGATGTCATTGCGTTTTTGAAATCGTTTTCGATTGGTACCGCTACGGCTTTGAATTCCGGAGAGTCTTTTTTGGTCATTTCGGCGGCGAATTCGACGTTTGTGGCGGCTTTTGCCTGGACTGTTGCGCGACGTGTTATGCGCTCATCAGTGACGCATTTCATACTGTGACCGACTGGAAATTCACCCTCGGCAGGACAACCAGGTTCCTCAGTATTACCGGTTCGTAACATATCATTGATATGCTTTCCCGGAGTTCTGAATAATTTAATTTAGGGTAAGAAAGTAGTTTTACCCAGGAATTTGTGTAATCTACCACTATGCCACAAGACATTGTCCAATAAAGGTGAGTTTGTGCTGTTGAACACCGACCCTTATTGGGCATATCATAAAAATTGCTAAACAGCAGATTCGGAATTATCTGGGCGGTTTTCTCGCTTGTCGATAAATGTACCATTTTTTTATCCTTTTTTTTTGTGAGAGCACATATTTTTAAGTTTACCAATGTGCAGTTATCGGGCAACTTGCGCTGTTAACGGCGCGGAGCGTCTGTAACTGAATTACAAACGCGCCTATTGACTCATGTTTTATAGGCACCTCCTTTTGGCTAACGTCCTTTGACCACGCACACAACTCACCGCGGTGCTTGTAATATTTTATATAAAGATTACTCTCATTACGATATGGGCTTCACCTGATTGTCCGCGGAACAAAAAAAAAGAAAGAAATTGTTACTTGTTGTTTCGCGTTGCTATGGTAACGGCCCCAATCAAAATTAATAACACGAGACAATTAAGGTGTTACGCGGACAATATATGTTTTTGACCAGTAATAGTCAAATCTGCTACTCTTATGTTGATTAATATTTTCATTTTAAAAGACCCCCTTATTTGGCACCTCCTGTGAAATATTATGAGACCCTTACTTGTTCACAATCCAGCGACCTTCTTTGCCAGCCATAGTCCACCACATAAAGGTTTCTCCGACTCTATAAATCGGATAACCTTCATTAACTGAAGCACTTCGAGTGAATGTTTGTTTAACTCCTGTTTCCTCATTTGCCCATTCTATGCTCAGACAGCATTGATCTTCAGCTATTGAAAAACCGGTGGCACCGTCTCTTGTGCTAAACGTGCTATCTTGGGGACATTTGAATTCTGATTGGCTAGCCAAGGCACGATCGTTACCGTGTCTACCCGGACTTCCGTTTGCGACCCAATATCCACCAGTACGGCCAGCTTTGAACCACAAGAAAAGATCTTCATCCTGAAAATATTAAGTTTTCAACTGCTAGATTTCTATTACATCGGGTGCGCAGTTATCAGGCATCCAGTTATGCGGCAGGTTCGCCCGTAGTTATCAGGCACTCTGAGCACTTATCAGGCACACTACGAAATTTCCCGCTCGTGCTGTTATCAGGCAGTTTTCTTGCATCTTTTCCTACACCCTACGCAGTTATCAGGCACCCAACGCGTAGCTACGAAGTAATCAGGTAGGTTTTTTATCGCGAAACCTGACTGATAACTGCGCACCCTTATATTTTAACAGTTTTGCCCACATGATGTTACCCTTTATGAATCGTACCTTGGATTTGTAATAAGGGTATCCGTCATTCATCGTGATGCTGCCTTCATCATCAGTGACTAACCGCCATAGTCCATTCATGTCGAGATCGTCGTTTTCAAACCCGCTAAAACGCATTCTGGCTCCACAATTAAATTCTGCCTTCTGATTTTCTAAATCCTGAACAAGGGCGCTGAGTCGATTTGCGCTACTTTGCTTGCAGGTATATGAACCGACTGTATTCTCGCAAACTTCGTTACCCGGACATGGATTTTTTTCACACTCGTCGATATCGATGAAATGACAAATTGAGCCTTAACACTGGGATCAAAATAATAATCACGAAATCACATCACGAAATCACAATCACGAAATCACAATCACGAAATCACAATCACGAAATCACAATCACGAAATCACAATCACGAAATCACAA
>SCLG01000001.1:1296484-1340523 GCA_004367875.1 Oikopleura albicans
AATTAAAAACTTTAGTATAAAACCTTAAATTAATTTAAAACTTTTAATTCAATTTATTTTATTCGAATATTCTATTTTAATAATTATTTATTCTAATTTAAGATTTTTCATATCATGGTAATTTTGAAATTTAAAATTATGAGTCATCATTCTTGAGAGTTTTCCCAAAGTGTGGAATTCTCATTGGTCAAAAACCTTATTTGTCGTTAACCGCCACTTTGACACTATCATTCTTATTTGCAGTTAACCGCCACTTTTTCCAAATGAATCGCCTACGCACTGCGCAGTTAACCGCCACTTTTGCTTTTAACCGCCAGTTGAGGACGCCGCGAAGGGTGGCGGTTAACTGCGCATCGTGTGTAATTCTTTATCCCTTGATTATGCTGGATTATCCTATATGCATTAAAGGAGAAACTATGCCAAAATTGGAATAGGGTTTTTAACGTTGTGTTTTCTCTCGTCGTCTATTCGCTCGAGTTAGGACACGTGACTCTTACGCGTGTAATATCCTATATTACAAAACTTATGCTGTTTTTCAAATATTATGTTGATATATCAGTACCCTAACTATCGCTCTGCTTTTTGGTTCTTCAACTTTGACGAATGAGCATTGAGTGCCCAAGCATGTACGGCCATCACACTTATTTGTGGCGTCCACGCACAGGTAACCTTCATTTGCAACACAATTGAACGCTCCGTGTGTGTTAAGACACTGTGTGTTTTCATTGCAGGTGTGAATTCCGTCGGCGCATTCGTCAATATCCATAAACATGCCTTCACAGTCCTTTTCCAGCCCTTTACATGATAAATAATAATACGCGTCGTAGAGCGAACCCACTGATTCACAGTTGTCACCGTCACAAATGTAGCCATAATCTGGTGCACATAAGGGCCCCGACCACTGCTCACAATTTTCTCCCTCGCAGAAGGGATCAATTTTTCCGGACCATTCTTCGCAAACTGAGTAATCGGGGCAGTTCAGGTTCGCACATGACGCGGAAACGCCCTTTAGCGCCCCGACGGCAAATAAAAGCCGCGACATTATATTTTCCTTTCAAATGGGTAAACAAAAATTTTTAGTATTGATTGTACTTGGATATTGAGAGTTCTGAATGAACCAGAAAAACGTATTTGGTGGTCAACTTCAAAAAAAATGCGTCACTCACGGGACCGACGGTACTACTCGGCGTTTTACATGAATTTCCACCGTCTTTTCTCCCGCTTTTTTTAGATGGCGATATTCGAGTTTTTGGCGTGCGGAAAAAAAAAACTCGACTTTGGCTATCTAGAAAAAAAGGCGGAAATTCATGTAAAACGCTGAGTATAAAGACTTAGCGATATATAAATATATTTTTTGAAAAATATCAAGGTCAATCTCTCAAAAAAGTAATTACCCATAACTTCTGAGACGGAAAAATCATCAGACTGGAATACGTGATCGCACGGTGCCGAATAGTTTATATACCAGTACCTGTTTATATACCAGTTGGCAGTGGAGGGCACTAATGCATTTTTTGAGTTATTAATGAGTCTATTAATTTAGCGTAATCTGGTTCACGTTCTTTTTGTCTTGCCGCGTTTCCGTAAAAACACAGCATTATCGTTTACAGTTCACATAAATTTAATGTTAAAATAATTACAACCAAAACATTGGTAATGCATCTAACAAGATTTTCCATTCCTCACACACGACAAAAATGTTTACGGTTGAATCCAAAATAATAAAAAAAATTGTGATGAGCGGGAATGTTTTATTTTTTCTTGGCGTACCGGACATGTATTATTTGCTAGATTATTTTGATTAAATCAACTGAAATCGCCCCCACAGGAGTTGGTACTATTGACAAGCTGGTATATTATTTCAAGGGAACGCTTTTTTTTTTATCTATTTTAGGTGCACCTATAGTGGGCCAATGAACAAGTCTCTCAGACAGCTTCGTGGTTTTTGATTTGACGAATAGCTTTTGCGCCGTCTAACACACTTTTTTGTGGCACGCAACATTTTACGCTGAAATATAATTTTCAATAGTTACCGAGCTTGTTTTCCCTAAAATATGACCTGAATAAAAAAAACATTAAGACCCCCGGCTTGATGAGTACTACGATTTTTCTGTCGTTCCGGTTTTCACAACTTCACGTTCACAGGCCTCATGAAAATCGGCTGAGCGTTTCTAGAGTAGAGCAATTTTCTTCTTTTTTCTTGCAATGGGGTGCTCCTATTGGCCAATATCATTTTAAAATATGCCGACACGGTATACTAGAAACGCGCAACCGATTTTCATGAGACTTAACCAGTAGTAAACTGCGCCGTTATTTTTCAGAACCAAATCAAACACGTGAAAAATATCGGCTTCGTTCTTTACACATATGTCACATAAGTCATGTGTAAGTCAGATAAATTAAACCAAGACTGAAACTCGTAATGTAAGGAAACAAAACCTAACGGCGAATGGGGTGTATATACCCAAGTTGAATCAAACATAATAAATCCGTTATCATTTATGACAAGCAAATTATTCGTTAATTTAGATCTAAAGCGTTGTTGTTTGGTAATTGGGCTATGAACTGAAGTGAAACTACACGTTTAGTGATTTGCGTTTATTTGTTCTGAATCAGAACTTCTGATAGTAAAATAGATGTGGATTCAAGAAAAATGAGGTGGAGGCTGCCTTATAAATTAGAGAGAATATTAGGCTAAACCGCGAGCATTTTGTCCGATCAGGCTTAAACCCGGTCGTGAACAGGGCGTTATGGTGCTACGCACAAAAAACACTAAATAGGGCTTCATGCAGATATCACATGCATATTAAATTCATGTAAAGACCGGGATAATCTTAAGATGGACGGAACCAACCGGTGCAACAACAACCCTCACGGTTATAAGCTCCATTTTATCAAAGCCCCAAGTACAGCTAACTGCCCGCCTAAGGTTGACCAGTCACAATATGATATGATATGCATTGGCCAACTTGGTGTATTTAAAATTCCAGGCAGCCATTCATCGTAAAATCACGACTCGCGCAGTTAATTTGGAAGTTATGTAGGGGTGTTAAATCTGTTGCGTTGGCCAGTGCTCTGACCAAGTCATGGTCTATCGGCTCCTCACCATCGGCAACAGTTTCCGTAGCCGATGTACTCGGCTTTTTTTTCCGAGGTCTTTTTAACTAATTTTTTTTTTCTTAAAAAACAGTAAAAAGGACTAGGCCATTAGGGGTCTTCTCAATTTGCATATTTTGTATGACCCAATGGCGCCGTGGGCTATTTTTGACGCGTCTAGCCGCTCACCCGACATTCAATGGTAGTTAATTTCAAATTGGATTCATTTATCTGGGAAACGCGGCTTAGGGGTCTACTCAATTTGCATATTTTGTATGACTCAATGGCGCCGTGGGCTATTTTTGAGGCGTCTAGCCGCTCACCCGACATTCAATGGTAGTTAATTTCAAATCGGATTCATTTATCTGGGAAACGCGGCTGAGGGTAAAAGACAAATCCGAGTCGATAAGGTAAACATAAAAAATCTCTTCGGGGCGTGGGTTCGAATCCCAATTCAGTCACCAATTTGTTAATTTGGCTATAAACTGAAGTGAAACTACACGTTTACTGATTAGCGTTTATTCGTTCTGATAGTAAAATAGATGTGGACTCAAGAAAAATGAGGTGGAGGCTGCCTTATAAATGGGAGAGGACATTAGGCTAAACCGCGAGCATCTTGGCCGATTAGGCTTGAACCCGGACGTGAACAGGGCGTTTTTACCACTCAATAGAGCTTCATGCAGATATCACATGCATATTAAATTTCATCGTATTCAGTTACAAAGTCTAAATACGATACCTATTTTGATTTATCATAAAGGCTTCGCCGTTTTTTTAGATTTGAAGTGAAAGCGGGTAGCTAGCTACCCAATATGGTTTTGACAGTTAAAGTTGACTTTATACATGTATGTGTCTATCAGTCATTTTGTAACGTGGTTGTTCAAAGATGTTGAATTGAAACTACAAATATAAACCGAGTTGTTTTATATATTGTTCTAATAATGTTAGTAGCGACTTGTATTTGTATTGGATAGAAATATCCCTATTAATTTATTCGTTAACTCCTAAGGGTCCATTCGTGCAAATTTGCACGAAACGCCCTATTTTTGCAAAAATCTTGTCAAAAACTGGCCCGAATCAAAAATCGCTGATACACGTATCGAGTCAAATTTCAAGGCGAATAATATGAGACAAAGAAAAATAAATTTTTTTTTGAAAAAACCGCGGAATCGACGATTTCTCAAACGANATACTCACAGTTGATATTTTTTATTTGTTATTGTATGATTTATTAATTTTGCTACGTCAATAGCCGTATATAATTAATAAAATTAACGGGAAAAATTGGAAAATTCTGCAAAAAAAGAACTGTTATGACCAAAGCAAAAAAAAAACTTTGGGTCAAAAAGAACAGGGGCAGAACTGTACATATATTAATTTTCTTTGTTACATATTTTTTTTCCCGTTCGATTGCTTACAGCAAAGTCAGACGCCAGTTTCCAATGAGGGCTCCTCGTCACCGGAATACTGCGTAAAATCTTCGTAAGGCGGTGGGGCACTGGAACTAGCGTAGTGTGGGCTCAAATGATTGGTTTCTTCCGCCCAATCAATCACTGAGAAGTCCTGAGAAAAGTTACCGGGATGACCAGGAACGGAGCCTTCAGGCGAACTGTGTCGATGAGTGCGGCTGTCAATTTGCCCAGGACACAAAATCAAACATATAGGAGCATCTGGCGGCGAGTTCAACTCCATAAGCTCGTCAATCCCATAGTACAACGACCACTTTCCCTCCTTTTTACCACTCCCTGTCGCGGCGGTAACATTCAACTCGACTATTTCACCATCTTCATTTACCAAACGAAACCCATTATCGCGCGAAATATTACCTACCGAGCATTCAGTGCTGTTCACACAATCGACAAGGAGAGAACCGTCGTCATCACCATCAAAATGCTCACGTTTGGCCTCAGGCAAAGTACAGCTCGAAGAAGAAGAAAAATCCAGCACCAAGGTCCTCTTGCGCTTCTTGTGAGTTGACAATCGTGTCAAGTTCGGCATTGCGCTCAAGGCTGGTGTCTTCAACTAAAAACAAAAACACATTAAAAACTTACAAATTTGAGCAATACGATTAAAAATAAACATTTTTTTTCTTATCTGTTCCCGAAAATTTTATAAGCCAATATAGTCAATTTTACAGATCAGAGTCGGCTAATTTTTAGTTGATTAACAAAAATTCATGAAAGTATATGCTTCAAAGTGGCCGAGAAGTAGAATATTTCATGAAGGAGTTAAGTCAGCGTGCTAAGTCGACAGACATTGTCCGATACATAAATTTTTTTTTTCACATACTTCAATATATAAAAAATATATATTATCCTTCCAAATTTTATTTGGAAATCCGTAATCTTAAACCATTCAAAAACCAAACATCAAATAGAAATTAAAATAAGGTTAATATTTAAAAATAAAACTTACCTCAGCGGAGTCGGAAATCGAAGTTGGCATAGGCCAATTGAAGCCAATAGTCGGGGTCGGCATTTGACCCTTCTTCGACGGAAACTGACCGACTATCGACTGGCAATATTTGGCCACTGGTTGCACATCCGGAATAGACGGAACAGGCGTACCCTTGATCGATCGGGTCTTCGCCACTGTTTTAGTGTACTCCCTGGCAACACTAACAGTTTTCGCGGGGGTCACGCCCAAAGTAGCGGGTTTGGCGGATGCAAAATGATCGGGTGACAATTCCAACGAGTCAGCAGTATACTTAAGACTGCCATTTATCAACGATGCGGCTACCGGATTAAACGCCCGATCAAAATGCGTCAATGTCTCGGAATCGCGTTTTTCAAGCTGCTCGGAGTGCATCGAATCGTCGGCAACCACGAACGGCTGATCCTCCGGCGTGTCATCTAATTTGTTAAAAAATGACTTGTTTAGCTCGTGAGCGAACGTCATGACATCCTCCAAATCATGAATCGACAAGTTTTTGATTCGAACACGAGTATCAATATCCTCGGGCTTCACACTGTACCCTATCGGCATCAACTATAAATTCAAATGATCAAAACGTTTAAAATTTGATTTACTTTCAAATATGATCATGACGGTGTGGAACAAAAAATGTACGAAAAAAAAACGATTGCGCTAAAAATGCAATGATCAAACCGTGTCTAATAATTCCAATAAATATCACTTCGCACTCACCGACGAAACCGCCGAAGCTCGTACACCATCCAGTTGACGGGTCAGTGGCCCATATAGGGCGTGTGTATTTTCGACAAGAGTCTGGCCAGCGGCTTCAATCTGACCAACATACAATCCACCAAGAAAGCGCTCCACATTTGATAACGAACGCTCAATGCTTTCGGTAGTTTTGGCAAATCGATCATTAAACTTGACCAAACACATCACATTGGTGGCCAGATTAAAAAGCTCTAAAACAGATGGAGATTAGGGGTTGTTGATGGCTAGATGTCACGATAAAAGGTGATCAATAATAAACCCCAGAAACGTCAGAGAAGAAAATCGGCGCATGAGGGTTAAAATAAAAATCGAATTTTCATATACGATATGGGTATGCAAACGATGCGTAATCTAACGTAGAATTCGAATAACACAAAAAAAAACGAACAAAATTTTATAGAATTACCTTTATTGTAATTTTCGATCTGCACCTGCTCGGCATTATACAAAAAAATCGTTCCGCACAATTTATCAATAAAATCCACCAATCGCCCAGTCGTAACGTGCTCTTCGAAACCCTCATCACCAGCAGCGAACCCGAAAGCGTGTTTCATCATATATGAAGTGAACGCCGGCGTACCAGAAACACCGAAAGCTGGTTCAAAGCCGACGGAATCAACAAAAATTTGATGAAATTGCTGTTTCACTTGGGCATTATATCGAATTCCATCGACGACACTCTCCAGCTGAGAAATGATCGGCACCATATTGGTGAAATTGTGCGACAAAGATCCACGGCAAAGTCCATCCTCAACAATCTTCTTATAAGCGCCGACGATTTTCGGCACATAAGGGGCAGGAAGTTCAGGTCGTTCGAGAGGCCCAGTCATCAACTTTGAGTGAAATTCCATACCACGTCCAACATATTGCCGAAACTCGAGATCGAAAGTCTTGAATCGGGATATATCCAAATCGAGTCTGTTGAAGGACAATCTCACCAGGCGTCGCTCGGAGTTATTGAGAAAGTTCATCCACATCTATTCATGTTTTTCGAAATTTTCGAATGAAAATACAAAAATTGAATACTCAAAAAAAGAAAAAATTCGAATAAGTTTCACACACGACATCATTAACTACAAAAACAACCATTGACTCGACTTGGAACAGGGTATATGCACGTGCCGCTTGGAATTTACAAAATTTTCAAAATCTTGAAAATTGCTACAATATTGGCAATATGAAGTTCCAAAAAAAAAAAACAATCGTGCTTTCGTATTCTTTTCATTTCGAAAAACATACCGTGTGGGCATCATACTTCGGCATGTCAATGGTGTTCAACAAGGGCTGATACATCATCGCCGACAACATCAATGGCGGCAACACCTGACGTCCAGTACATCCGGCCGTGGACTCGGTAATTTCGGCATTGAGCAAGTTTAGATCAACCTAAAAATCAAACATTAAAAAATGAATGACGTCTGAACAAAACCATTCCGCCTTTCTGATCAACAAAAAACAAAAATGGCGGCTAGGGGTTAAAAAATCTTTCATCATAAAAACAGAACTTAACCCCATATATGGTACTTTTCTTTGGTGGAATTTTATGAAGATTTCATTTACATTCACGATAATCGGGAATTTTCAGTGACTGAGCGGCCAGGAGTTAAAAAAAAAAGAAAATCACAAAAATTCAACATTCAAAATTTCAATGAAACTCATCAAATATGGTACTCTATCATCCTGGGAGAAAATGGACATTTTTGAAGTCAAAAAAAAAACGGAAAAATCGCAACTAACCTTAGAACACAGATGCTCAAAACGCTCAAAAGACGCCGAAAGTCGTTTAAAATTCGAATTAATGCCTCTCTCGACGAGAGTAAGCTCACCAATTGCGGAATTTTCACTTTGGTCGACAAGTTACCGTAACCCTCGATAATTCCAGATATCCCGAAAACAACTCCCTTTCCCGATTTGAAAAATTTTCACTGGTTGGTCCAACTCGGTGGCGTAATCCATCACAAAAAATATACGTTGATTTTGTAAAAATCGACTCAGCTCTATTCTCAAAAATGAAAATTGAAAGAATGAAGAAAAAAAAGTCGATGTTAGTATTGTGGTTAAATTGGCCACCTAGCAACGTGGCGGAGTCAACGGAAAAACCGTTGAAATTGGTACGATCATCCCTAATCAAGGCGATTAATGTTGGTTGAACAAAATCCAAAACAAAAAAAAACTACTCAAAAACATACAATAGTAACCAGCTAACCTTCATTTTGCCCAATTGTTGAACAACTTCACTTTCATCCAAAAAACCAAGCGGGTTTCCCATTCGATTATGCTCAACAATATCCTTCATAGCGTGTACATAGAAGCCTGCATAAAAACAGAACTTCATTGCATCAATTCTTTTGAAAAATGGGTCCAACTGGCCGTGTTGATTTACCATTCGCGCCTTCATGCGTATCATAACGACCATCCTCACAATCGACCAGGCAAAAAATCTCAGGTACAAACACCTGTTGTTAAAGCTGATTCGGAGAGCAGGGAATACTGTAAGATCTCGCGTATACCCCATAATAACCTGAGCTTCGTAATCGATATTTGGACTCGTATCATAACAACTCAAATATTTGTCGACAAATGATTTTGCGGGGCATTCATCGCCGAAACGACTCTCAGTCCGTTGACGATCCATCGTATAAAGGAGAAACAAAAACTGATAACAGTCAAAAGCGCACGATGGGCGAGCCAGCGTCAGCTCGCATGGATCGTCTAACTTGACGGTGACGCATCCGATGTTCAATGGCGTTATCCCGGGGATATATTTTGAACTCAATATCATTGTTCGCAATCGGACATGTGGTGATTGATAATGACCTTTAACTGATTCCCAATTTATATCAGACTTAATGGGCTCGACCGAAAATTTATAACCAAGCGCCTCCAGTAATCCAAGGAACATCGGCGAATGTTTGGTCGCGCCGTGACTTTTCTTGACAGGGTCCGGCCCATTCGATGACCCAAATCCCGGTATAATTGTCATAAGCTTGGATTGAGGGAAAAGTTGAAAGTCGTCATCAGATTCCGCATTTTGAGAGTGAAGACCGGTCAAATTGGGCATATAAGAGACGAAACAATAAATCGGGACCAACAATTTCGCCCGTTCGAGCGGATTTTCGGGTGAAAGCGGGAATTCCTCCTCGATGACCTTGGAAACCAGAATTTCAAGATCGACATTTTGAACAATTCCTTTTTCACAATACTTGTGAATTCGACGCAAAACAGCGTCTTGAACGCTCGAGTTGCGTATTGTGGCGTAGATTGGGACTTCGTCTTCGGTTTTCGGCGAAATTTCACGCTTTGGAAAATAAAGGGCTCCACGGTAAAAAAACTTTCGACATTCAAACGATAAATCGTATCGAACGCCGTTGGAAACCACCACCACGCCTCCGTCCCATTTATTATAAACATTGAACACTTCTGATCGCCAAGCATCGCCAGAAAATTTTCGATCCAAATTAAATTCATCATCCTCCTTCAAAGCCGAATAATCACGCCGTAAAGCCTCGAAATCAAGTATTCGATAACCGGATGATTGTGTCGGATCTTCACAAATAACATCATTTTCGACCCATTCGTCAACTCGGTTTTGAACATTGAAATCATTCAAATCTAACAGGGCGGGGAACTCAAGTCGTTGAATATCATACTGGGTCTCTCCATCCGTCGAGACAAATCCGGCCACATGTGGCTCTACAACCGTAAATCGATCAACGGATTCTTGAATGTTTGAAAAGTTCAAAATTTGATTTTGGAAAAACACGTTCTTCAACGACAAAGACCCAACCATCAACGCGTTATACATGACGTTACAATCAAATTTTGTTGAGTGAACATCTAATACATGATGAGCAATCCGAGTACATGGGCAGTTAAGATACTTGAGTAACTTACTGTAGTATTTTGGCGTCTGCATCACTTTGTCATACAAATGGGCAGACGACATTTTCAAATAACCATCATCGTCGAGTTCAAGATCAAATTGGCCATCATTATCGACTGGCGAGGTCGTTTCGAGTTTTACGTTTTCGGAAGTTCGGTTCCCAAACGGACGAGCGCTAGGTGGTAAACGTGTGATTGGTTGATTGAGCTTCATGTCCAAACATGGTCGAGCTGCCATATACAATTGATACAACCCCTCATATTGGGCAAGTATGGCCCGCGGAAGCGCACAGTGGTAACAAAAACCACTTTCATTCGAACCACTCAAAGTTAACGTGTAATTTCCAGTTTTGGCATCAGAACACCCGCAATCGGCCAAATAATTTCGAATAAACCGCTGATACATACGCGGCCGGAAAAAACTGGAATTTATGAGTTGAGCGGCGCGATTGGGACTTGCACCGTTAATAAACGCATCGATATCGTCAGTTGAGTCAATTGAAAAAACGCTCATCAAAGCTTTCAGTTGTGTCACAAACAATGCAATTCTCTCGGCATGTCGCAATATGGGCTCACATACAACATCCGTAATATGGAATTTCATAAACAAATCGGTCAGACCAGTCGAAAAACGATAAGAATTGGGATTTTTCAAAAACTTATCATGGCTTCCGGTTTGAGTACCTGTGGAGACGGGTTTCGAGGCGACTTCCGGCTGGGTTAACTTGGCGCCAGATTGGCGTGTTGCGTTGGCGGTTGCATCGGCTGGCGGTGTTGGATTGACAGGAGTAGCGGACTTTGCTTGTGCGGTTGGCTTGGCTGGTGGATTGGATTTGCTGGTGGAAACTTTACCTTTGTCTTGATCGTAAATTATGGTACGAATTAAAGAAGAAGACAGCTTATCCCCATCAACGATATCGGGACAAACTTGTTGGGTATAAAATGACGAAATAAACACCCCTACTAGACCAAGATGTTGAGCCAACATGGCCCGAATTTGGTCTTCATCTTTCGTCCTAGCCGATATGTAACGAGGCACAACGGTTTTCGCCAACATCTTTACCGTATCAATCGCTTCAGTACGAACGGTAAAAAAATAATTGAAGTCGCCCCGCGAATCGATCGACAAAGACCGCCCATACGAACCCCAAGGGTTAAGGGCCAAAAATTTTTTCCTTTCGTCAATGACCTTGTTATAACCAATAATCGATTGCTCCTGCTGATGATGGAAAATGTTGTTTTGAGACTCGTAGTGATCGGACATATGTCGGCCAAGTTCAATCAACAAATCAGCGGATATCTCGGGAGTCATATGCCCATCGGACACAACTAAATTATAAAGCTTTAGAAATTGTACAAAATTCTTTTTTCAAAAATAATTGCTCTACACACTCATTTCGCCGAAAAATTTCTTCTCATGTTTTTATGTTTTTATTTCTCAAATTCGAAAATTCTTTTTTTTCTTTACTGCACTAATAATTTCGAAACTTTTTAAATCAGATTCAATCATATAATACTTTTACATAAACATATAAACAAAGCAAGTTAAAAAACTGCTCAATCACAGAGGAATTCCTCTTGTACATAAATTTTTTATATAACAAAAAATACCGTTTCTTCATTCTACATAAATTCAAACATTATTTTCATTCAATTTTTTCTTTTCCGTTTCTTTCTACTTTCTCATTTTTCAAAAGAAAAGACCTGGTCTTTTCATATAAGTAATAAGGCACTATTTATTCATGCTTAAAGCTCTAAGAATACGGTGAAATCTCTTAAAAAATAGGAGCCGGAACAAAAAACTCAAAAGTAGCTATCAGATAGCTTTTTAACAAAAAAAAAACAGGGTATATTTCGTTCTCTTCTAAAGTTTATCAAATATGACCAACGAATACTTTAGAAATCTATAGATATACTATATTTATATATTTCATAAATCATATCTTAAAAGCAAAAAATTATACAAGTACAACTTTTTTTTTCTTAGCACAATTTACCAAATTTTTTTTTTTTCGGAAAATTTTCCTCTCATAATTTGTCAAGAACAATAGGTGACCACATCGACCACAAAAACTGTCGGGTTGCAATTTGAATAGAATTAATTGTGAAATAATAATTGCAAAAAAAAAACCATCTGGATGGCTACACAATTGAACAAGCTCGGCGTGAGAGCGGTAAAGTCGGAAAATAAAAATGATCATATAATTTGGATTACCTGTTACGCTATCTTGCAATAATTTATTATGAGAAGCTAGCTCCTCCTCGACGCCCAGACCAGTCGGTGGATTGACAGTAAAACCATACAATTCCAAATTATTGAAATCCCTTTCATTGACATTGAAGTCTTGCTTTGGGTTCACCATAGAATAAATTCAGATAAACTGAAGAAAAAAAAACGAAATCGGCAACTTTTAAACAAAAAAAGTAACGAATTCTAGAAAATAATGTCAAAATGATCAGAAAACATTTATTTACGACAAATTATCGTTTAAACGGAATGTTTGACAACGAAACAAGTCTAGAGGTTAAAATAGCAAATAAATATTTTGCGAGTGATTTTTTTTTATTTTGTAACTTGTATAGAAATGTTATCAGAATAATATCATATATTAATTAATATGTATAGTATATATACATTAATTTATATATAATCACAACCACAAAATCAAATTTTCACATTAAAAATCAACGTTAAAAACATGCAAATTAGATTTTAGAAATCAAATTAGGACCATATTATACAGACTATCAAGTATTATGTTAAAAAAAAATCGCAAAACAAAAATCACTTCTATCTATTTTTCTATATTTTTATTACATATTTTTATACTGAAAACCCTTCCTTGTAAGATTTTCTAGCCTTCAAAAGGAATGGAAAACCACAGTTATTATTTCTCTTTGACATTCAGCCTTTCTGTACTTTTGGAAGCAATAAAAGGAAATAATAATAATAATATGTCGGTGAATAATTATTAATCTTAAAGATACTCATCAGTTTTTTAATAAAAGCATTAACTTTCTCGCGTAACGAAGGTAGATGTCTTTTGTCTCTGGTCGAAACGATCGTTCTAGAGACTTCCGTAATTTCCGCAGTTTTATCAATTTCCATTTCACGCTATCAAAGGATTCCGTCGGGTTTGCTTTGAGCGATTTTGGAGGTCCAGGCACCTCGTCACCAGAGGTCGGCATATCCCGCTCACGCTCCCAATTTTTCTGATGCTGATCCACATATGATTTGTATATGAATGAACTTAACCGCATATTTTTGGTAAAAACATGAGGAATAATGACAAAAAATAAAATTGAATATAAGGCCATTTTTGGAAACTGTCTCAGAGAGTATCTGAATTATTTCATAGAAATTACAATAAACAAGACGTTTTTATCATATTCATTAAGCAATATTTTGTAATTTTTTGCTCATAAGTATTGGTAATACGTGTACTACATGTACTATATATAAGTTATTTCTGTCGGAATATAAGTTTTTTGTTCCGTTCGTTGAATACAAATTCTTTATTCCGCGTAGAATATAACGTGTGTATTTCGAAATTATACGCAATAATAAGAAACTATAATACAAAATTCTGTGAACCAATCCGCACGTTTTACAATCTCGCTTTTTACGCCTAAAAATCCAAGCTGCTCAGATTAAAATATTACACTCAGAGAAAAAAAAAATAAACCATTACCACCGAATCTTTTCGAAAAAACATTTTGGCCAAAACAGTTTTTTTCGAAAAAATTTGGTGGTCCTGGCTTATTTTTTTTCTTTGACAGAAGAAATCGTACCGATTTCGTTAGATGGTCCAATTTTAACCCACAAAAACCATAATTTGTTCCTCGTAAAAGTCGCATGATAAGCGTGTGGGCGGTCTGCAAAATAATGTACCCTGTGTATAATTCGCACACAAAGGTTAGCAAAAATTGTAAAAAAAAGTGGACCCAACCAAACCCAAATGGAACCGAACTCCAGTGGACCAACGTTAAAAAAATCGGGTCCATCAGGGTCCAAAAAGTGCACAGCATGTTATACATGTGAATGTATTGAAAATATCATTTTTAGAAAGTTATTTCAGAAACGAATTTTTTAAAATTAGTTCAGAAAAAAACAGCCAATTTTGCCTGTTTCGTGTTTAACGGTCTCCATCGGCTAAAATAGGCCGATTTTCGAGACTTGCTAAATTAATATATTGGTATTATTAGCAAAACTAGATTTTAGCTCTCTTACTGGTTGATGTACAAAAACCCTTTTATTCTGAAAACTCCACGATCAAATATGCATTTCCAAACATTCCAAAAAACATTTCGGAATTACTGGCCGTTGCAAGGTCACAGAAAATTATTATTGTTCACATTCGGGCTGTCTACAATGAGTCGGTCTCACCATTTATTTCTACATTTCGTCGAATTAATAAAGGGCCGATTATGCAAATATTGTTTTGCTGGGAAGTTATAGGGCCATTTTTGAAATGGAAAAGTGCGCCGTTGACCGGACAAGTGCATTTTTATGCTCACATATAAATTAAGGTACTCTTATAAATTAAAAAAAATTATTCATAATCTGGTGTCAGACAAATGGGATCCAATTATAGACAATGACTGTACTGAAGACTTTGCTGTTGAATTGCCTGGAGAATTTATAATCGAGAAAAGTACTCACAATGCTTTTGAAAATACGACTTTGAATAATATATTGAAAGCCAATAAAATAACGGTAAAATAGACTGAGAATTTGCAAGAATGAATCTTATGCTACGTTTTTTATTTAAATTTCCAAAAAAAATCAGAGGAAAAGTCCTTCTAGTCGGCGTTTTAACATGAATTTCCGCCGTATTTTCTTCCTTATTTTCTAGATGGCAATATTTGAGTTTTGACTGCGGGAATACGAAAAAAGGCGGAAATTCATGTTAAAAGCTGAGTATTAAATTTTTCAGAAAAATTCTCCGAAAAAACGCGGTCATATTATTTTTGTATGATTTAGTCTGTTTTGGTGGCGGGTTTGGTGACGTCGGCGTGTGTTAACGCAACGGCGAACGCAGCTTTTATGAGTGGTTATAACGTCGCTGTAATGGAAGACTGTTGCGGAGATAGAAGTCAAGAGCAACACGAAAGAATGATAAAGTCATATGGAAACTACCTATATGATATACATACTCTGCAACACTTGAAATCGCTAGACTGAAGTAAAAATATCTGAAAACCACTGATTAAACCGTTGGGCTGAATTATTGACAATGTTTCGGATGTTTATTTTTTAGCAAAAATGATTAAACTTGATATGTTTAACAAGTTTCTTCCATTCCGAGTAACTTTAATATGTCAAACATCTACAGAACACAAAACAGTATGTAAAATTCGCAAGTGACAAATGAATATAAATGTGATTTGATGAGATTTTTTGTTAGAATATTAGTAGGGTGGCAACCATTCTTGAAAAAAAAACTCGTCAAAAAACATTCTTCTAAATTTTCCTGAATTCATGGGAATATCATTACACGAACATTCATTAAACATTTGTAATAATTTGAAATTTGCTGAAATTCTAACTTCATTTTCACGAAAAATTAAGCTTTTTTTATAGAACTAGTTCATTGGATAAACTCATGAACCCAAATACGACGTGAAGTCAAAGAGTAAACTGTATCTCGGAATCCAGGAGTTAGCGTACCCATTTTTATTTTGTTTTGTGAATTCTCCGTCAAAAACTGCAGTTATCCTCAAATTTTATTGGACGGTAACTACCGGTAAGTATTTTTTGTTCAAATGTCGAAAAAACATCGATGCCACCCTAAATATAAGGTCAAACTCACCATCATGTCTAGAATGGTTCATCGAAAAAAAAAACCGTCGAGGACACTGTTAAATGCAATCTCAACACTTTCCAAACGGTTTTTGAAGGGGCGCTTTCGTGAATTATCAAAATCGTATATCATCCAAACACACCTATTGTTACTGGCATTGTTTTTCTNATTTTCAGAGGTTTATTTTTGTAGAAGACATAATATAAAAACGATACTCACATTCTAGTTGATATTTTTTATTTGTTATTGTATTATTTATTAATCTTATTACGTCAATAGCTGTATATGTCGGTGAATAATTACGTATCAGTTTTTTAACAAAAGCATTAACTTTCGCGCGTAACGAAGGTAGATGTCTTTTGTCTCTGGTCGAAACGATCGTTCTAGAGATTTCCGTAATTTCCGCAGTTTTATCAATTTCCATTTCACGCTATTAAAGGATTCCGTCGGGTTTGGTTTGAGCGATTTTTGAGGTCCAGACACCTCGTCACCAGAGGTCGGCATATCCCGCTCACGCTCCCAATTTTTCTGATGCTGATCCACATATGATTTGTATATGAATGAACTTAACCGCATGTTTTTGGTAAAAACCTGAGGAATAATGACACAAAATAAAATTGAATGTAAAGCCATTTTTGGGGACTGTCTTAGAGAGTATCTGAAATATTTCATAGAAATTACAATAAACAAGACGTTTTTATCATATTCATTAAGCAATATTTTGTAACTTTTTTCTCGTAAGTATTGGTAATACGTGTACTACATGTACTATATAAGTATTTCTGTCGGAATATAAGTTTTTTGTTCCGTTCGTTGAATACAAATTCTTTATTCCGCGGAGAATATAACGTGTGTATTTCAAAATTATACGCAATAATAATCCAAACTGCTAAGATTAAATAATACACTGGCAGAAGAAATCGTACCGATTTCGTTAGATGGTTGAAATTTAACCCACAAAAACCATAATTTGTTTCTCGTAAACGTCGCATGATAAGCGTGTGGGCGGTATGCAAAATAACGTACCCTGTGCATAATTTTCACAAAAATTAAAAAAAAAGTGGACACTACCCAACCCGAAGGGACCCGAACTGGACCAACTTTTAAAAATTCGGGTCTATCAGGGTCCAAAAAGTGCCAACCATACGTTGTACGCACATGTGCTTATTTATTACTTTTATTACTTTATATAAAATATCATTTTTAGAAAGTTATTTCAGTAACGAATTTTTTTTAAATTAGTTCAGAAAAAACAGACAAATTTGCCTGTTTCGTGTTTAACGGTCTCCATCGGCTAAAAAAGACCAATTTTCGAGACTTAATTAAAGATATTGGTATTATTAGCAAAACTAGATTTTAGCTCTCTTGCTGGTTGATGTACAAAAACCCTTTTATTCTGAAAACTCCACGATCAATTCTGTATTCCCAAACATTCCAAAAAACATTTCGGAATTACTGGCCGTTGCAAGGTCACGGAAAATTATTATTGTTCACATTCGGGCTGTCTACAATGAGTCGGTCTCACCATTCATTTCTACATTTCGTCGAATTAATAAAGGGCCGATTATGCAAAATTGTTTTGCTGGGAAGTTATGGGACACTTTTAACGAAAAAAAAATCCAAATTAAAGGACGCTTTTTTCGAAAAAGGGGTCAAAAAGCTCATATTAAGGAGGAAAATTCAAATTAATAAACAAAAGTAGACTTTGGACAAAAAAAGTAAACCGTCCTTTAATGTAAGACCCCCTGTATCTGTTCAATTTTAATTTTTTTTCCATAAAATTTGACCAAACCCGTTTTTAAGCAATTCTCGATTGAGCCCGATTTATTTGGATTTTTGGTCGATTCGGGCAAATTTGCACACCTGTCCCCTTGAGAGTTAACACTTTCCGTACGTTATCAACTTTATTCATAATCTGGTGTCAGACAAATGGGATCCAATTATAGAAAATGACTGTACTGAAGACTTTGCTGTTGAACTACCTGGAGAATTTATAATCGAGAAAAGTACCCACAATGCTTTTGAAAATACGACTTTGAATAATATATTAAAAGCCAATAAAATAACGGTAAAATAGATTGGGAATTTGCAAGAATGAATCTTATGCTACGTTTTTAATTTAAATTTCCCTGAAAATTTCAGAAAAAAAGTCCTTCTACTCGGCGTTTAACATGAATTTCCGCCGTATTGTATTCCTCATTTTCTAGATGGCAATATTTGAGTTTTTGCCGTGGGAAAAAAAAACGCGGAAATTCATGTTAAAAGCTGAGTATTAAATTTTTTAGAAAAATTACCCGAAAAACGCGGTCATATTATTTTTATATGATTTAGTCTGTTTTGGTGGCGGGATTGGTGACGTCGGCGTGTGTTAACGCAACGGCGAACGCAGCTTTTATGGGTGGTTATAACGTCGCTGTAATAGAAGACTGTTGCGGAGATAGAAGTCAAGAGCAACACGAAAGAATGATAAAGTCATATGGAAATTACCTATATGATATACATACTCTGCAACACTTGAAGTCGCTAAACTGAAGTAAAAATATCTGAAAAAACTGATTAAACCGTTGGGCTGAATTATTGACAATGTTTCGGATGTTTATTTATAGCAAAAATAATTAACCTTGATATGTTTAACAAGTTTCTTCCATTCTGAGTAACTTTAATATGTCAAACATCTACAAAACACAAAACAGTATGTAAAATTCGCAAGTGACAAATGAATATAAATAATATTTGATGAGATTTTTTGTTAGAATATTAGTAGGGTGGCAACCATTCTTGAAAAAAAAACTACATTCTTCTAAATTTTCCTGAATTCATGGGAATATCATTACACGAACATTCATTAAACATTTGTAATAACAAAATTTGAAATTTGCTGAAATTCTAACTTCATTTTCACGAAAAATTAAGTTTTTTTTTTATTTTATAAAACTAGTTCATTGGATAAACTCATGAACCCAATTACGACGTGAAGTCAAAGAGTAAACTGTAGCTCGGACTCCAGGAGTTAGCGTACCCATTTTGATTTTTTTTTGTGAATTCTCCGTCAAAAACTGCACTTATCCTCAAATTTTATTGGACGGTAACTACCGGTAACTATTTTTTGTTCAAATGTCGAAAAAACATCGATGCCACCCTAAATATAAGGTCAAACTCACCATCATGTCTAGAATTGTTCATCGAAAAAAAAACCGTCGAGGACACTGTTAAATGCAATCTCAACACTTTCCAAACGGTTTTTGAAGGGGCGCTTTCGTGAATTATCAAAATCGTATATCATCCAAACACACCTATTGTTACTGGCATTGTTTTTCTTACATTTTAAAACACGGTGGTAGCTTCTATAAATACCGTCAGACTGAAATGAAGACATACAACAAGCAAATTATTAAAATAAAATGCAACTTCTCGGTTTTTTAATGGCCCTATTGGTTTCAGAAAAGTGTGGAGAAAGTTTTCATACTCCAGCGGCAAAGTCAATTGGTTATAGATTTATAGATATATAGGCCTACTAGGCTATCCAAACTATATAGGCCTACTAGGCTATACATATATAGGCCTATACATACATATATATACTATACATATATAGGCCTACTAGGCTATCCAAACTGATTTTCGACAGTCGCCGTCGGAAATTTCGTATTTTTGAAACAGATATATTTTGACGTAATCAGAAAGGAATGATGTTTAAAAAATCATAATTACGTTTAATCCCTTTTTTACAATTTTCGAAAACCGCAAAGGAGTTGAAAATAAGTTTGGACAGCCTAAGGGTCTATCCAAAAGTGAGCGCCATTTTATTTTCATCAAAGTAAGGGTTTCGTATCCAAAAAAGCGTCCGTATTGGGGGTAAATTGCAATAAAGTTTCGATTTTACGATTGTTTTGGCCAAAAACAAGCGTCCGAATTAGAAGCGTCCGTATTGAGCGTAATAATTGTAATTTACGGCATTCATAATCATGTGATAAGGAAAAACGATTCGTCCCCTCAAACATAAACAAACTGAAGATTTTTGATCCATTGAGTTACGAGGTTCGACGAAGCCCTGGCGCATTTTATCCAGTTGACGATCAGTAAGTAACGATGAAAAACATAATTTTTTTTAGAATCCCCGCTGAATGTACCTTTAAGAACGAGTTTTTGATGATCTCAAGCTCATGGAAGTTAAATTCCAGGCCGTTCAATGAGAATCTGCTTGACTGGAAAAAAACTATGTCGCGTGGTTGAGATTTTTAGTGGCATGGAAATCAGTTTCGAACCGCCGCGGGCCGTAGGGCGCCATATTAACCGTTTAACTCGCAATTTTAAGTACTCTTTGAAGCTTGACTGAATAATTTGGTATCATTTTATAACATGTACCATATTACAAGTATTTGATTATTTATTTGTAGATTTGAAATGGACAGTATGTTTGGATAAAATAAAGATGGAACAGATCACAACTCCGCAAAGCGATGTCAACTGATTTTCTGTTATCTATAATGAACGAATAAATTAAAACGATCTTAAATTAACACTATTTTCACAAATCTTTGACAGATAGCTACGAAAATGTTCCTACAGTAGCAACTAGTCTAGTTAAAAAATTAAGACAAATTTGTTTTTGTTGTCTAAGGAGCTCCAAAACGGTGAATTGCAGTAATATCTTTCAAACCCAATTAAAACACCGGTAATGAGTCATTACAAATGACCGTAAATGACCTGCTTATTTTTTAAACAAAGCTCATATAAGTGTTTTTGCTACGAATTAACCCGGTTTTACGTAAAAACGGATAATTTTCAATTAATGTGGAGAAAAAACCGGTAGTTACCGATTAGATTTTGATCGTTTTCATCTGCTGAATAAGTCTCACAAAAGGATAAGAACGCCCTTAAGAAACCCCCCTAAAACCATTAAAAACGGGTTTTTCAAAAATCGATTTTACGTTCAAAACCAACCTTAAAACGATATTGTCTCGTAAATTAATATAACTAATCAGTTTTAACCCTAAATGACCGAAAATGATAGTCAACTTGGCATAATCGAAAATCGCTGAAACACGGTTGTAGTCAAAATTTGATGAGAAAACATATAAAACATAAAACGCAACTATTTTTTTGTTGAAATTCAAGCTTAACATGGCAAGGACGTTTTGTGCAATTTGGCACGTTTGTCCTTCTTCAGAGTATATGCCATGGGACCCTTACGAGTTACCAACAGAAACAAATGATTGAAATAATAACCAGAGGTAGTAGGGAGGAAATGGAAATAAGGATCAAATTGACTGTCGAAATTNATCATAGGGTAATCACAAAATCGTCTGATATGAGAGTTCTGAAGACCGTGGAATCAATTGCCTGAAAAAAGAGCTGTATTTTACGGCTGTTATTGTGTTAAAGCAAAAAAATAATTGAAAAGTCATCATTAAGGCCCAGAAAAACGGCAAATAAACATTTTGCGTTTTTTGCTTCTATTACGTCACACATTGAACTTGAGCACAAACCGACAAAAACTTTAAAACCTAACTTTTCATTTCCTACAAAGTGGCTGTGACACTTTTTTTTCGAATTTTTTTCGGTCGGCACATCTTATTTTTTCTTCCCTTAACATGGCAAGGACGTTTTGTGCAATTTGGCACGTTTGTCCTTCTTCAGAGTATATGCCATGGGACCCTTACGAGTTACCAACAGAAACAAATGATTGAAATAATAACCAGAGGTAGTAGGGAGGAAATGGAAATAAGGATCAAATTGACTGTCGAAATTCCGGGATTTTTTCTCGTGTTGTTGTCAGATGATTTTTGGCGAAAGCACGCCACTGCAGAGACTTTAGCTGCACCTTTAATGAACATTAGCATTTTACAAGGTCAAAAATCATAGAACGCTACCTGCACATCTATTCAATTACTTTTACTACTATTGGTACATCACGTAACCAGTTATTTTAACAATGTTTTTGCTGAAAAAGATTAAAGATAATTGACTTTGTTAAATAAATTGCGTAGAGCGTTTGATACAATAATTAAAAATTGCGATACGGCTTGGTCTAAAAAGTGTTACGATAACACCACTTTGTTAAGATAAGTCGTAAGTAAGTGTATTTAAACTTTAGTTGTTGTAGTGAGATTGAATTATAGTTTTCTTGTTAACGAAGTTTGTATGCGATTTAAAGGAGGTTTATTCGGCACCGTTTGAATCGGTCTGTTTTCATTTCCGGCGAAATCTGCCAAAATTTTCCACTTCTGACCAATTATAAAGCTCAAAACTGGTATAATTTCGGCGGATTACCCTTTCGCCGGAAAAGAAAACAGACCGATTCAAACGGTGCCGTTTATTCGAGTAATTATTTCGATCTTTACCTTTATTAACAATTGAATCGCCAGATAGCAATATTGATGTATAATCGCCTTTTAATGGTATGTAGCGATATCTGTCCCTTGCAAATGTCGTTGCTATAAGTACATACTTGTTAAATAGTGCCATTAAATTGAGTACAAAGGATGAAGACAATATTATCTTTTAGATATTATCTACAGATATAATACACTTTCAGATCAGTAATACAGTTTCAGGTAGGTACTTAACTGACCATGGGACCGTGAAGGAAATTTTTCTCAGAAAAACCAAAATAATGTATTAAGTCAACTTAATAGCAGCTCTTTTGACGGGCTCATTTGAATTTCCTTTAAAAACAATTATACAGGGTGCGAATTTTAACTTAATAAACGCCGTATTTCGCAGTCTCCCCAATTGACGGTTAACTCGGCCACGTTTTAACGGGACACCGGCATCTCCCTTCCAAATTTCATTTTATGTCATAACTTGTCATGATAAATCAGTACAGTGTTCTTTTTCGTATATTGATTTCATTTTAGCTCAATTGGTTCCGCAGTTATGATCAAAAGAAAAAATTGTACAACCGACGCGAGACGTGGCCGAGTTAACTGCAAAAGTAGTGATTAACGACGTAGTGCGTAGGCGATTTACTTGGAAACTTTTTAAGGCATAGCCTATGTGGCATAGCTTAGGGTTAAATATATACAGATATGTACTATGGATAAATAATTGAAACATAAAAGCAAGAGACGAAAAAAATGAAACTTAACAGCAAAAAACACAAGGTGTATGTTATATAACTTTTATAATATAACGCACATTTCGATAATTTTTTCAAATATACCTGCGTTATATTAACTTGTTACCGTTCGCGCAATTATTTTTAATTCTTTTGGGATATTTTGTGCGAAAGATAAGAGCGCACCCGGTGTATAAGAAAACGTCCACTCAAGTGTTTTACCTGCATCAACATTAATCCAGATTTCATGTGCTTTAACATGTTCGAATAATGTGGTAATAATTTTTTCATCTTCGTGTGTCTTTATAAACGGAATAGACGTTGTATAATTTTCACAAATGTTTGTTGCATTGGGATGTCGCATATGTTTTGAAAAGAATTTATAATATACAGTCCCAATCGAAGTTGTATTGACCTGTGTTTTATGAAGCATGCTGGAATTTCATGGGATCGGCAAATACACTTAAGCCTATTAATATCTTTATACGGTATAATTTATAATAATTATAAACCGTATAAATTATACCGTCAAAAATATAAAGGACAATCTCTTGAAATTTTACATATCCCGAGTCATTCTGTTGTTGATGTTGTCGGTGTTTATACACAGAACCTATTTTTTGTGATTATAAATGATTATCATGACGGTTAAAAGCGTCATACGTCTATTAACTGAGAGCCGGTCACTTGAGCCACAAAGCTTCACTCGGGCCGAAAGTTTCACTTGGGCCATAGGGTGGTCCGTCAGCAATCCCTGACGCCTTCGGCTCAAGTGAAGCATTACCTAATTAACCTTACAAATTCGCGCAAGTGAAGCCCCATTGAACACATAACCCCTTGGCCAAAATGAAGCTTGTGGCCCAAGTAAAGTTTTTTTTCCAAAAACCCTATGGCCCAAATGAAACCCCTAAGCCCAAGTGAATCTCATGGCCCAAGTGAAGCTCTCGGCCCAAGTGAAGCTGTTGGCCTATTAGTGATCACTTAAAGTGAATTTTTTTGCCAAAAACCCTATGGGCCTGGCTAAAGTAGGCTATGGCTAAAGTAAAACCCGTTGGCCAAAGTGATTTTATTTTTTGTTGGCGTAGTCGATGAAAAATTTTGGCCAAAAAAATGCTGAAAATTTGTTGCTAAAACAATTGCCAGCAAGTGCATTACCATGCGAGAACACACAAAGAATATGCTTGAGTTTCTTAGATTTTTCATATTATTTGAGCCAATATATTTTACTTAACCTGTGCTCGCATTTTAGACTCCATTGAAGTCCATTCACTTTTTTTCATAACCGAGTTATAACGTAGAGTTGTCAAGTTTATCGTAGTGGGATATCTTTAACAATACTATTCAAATCATTAGTCGAGATTTTCGATGAATAGAAAATTCGTATATATTTTCACTAAACTAATTGTTGATATCTTTACGCAGAAATCTTGCAATTATTTAATTTTTTAGAAATATACCTTAGGTTATACCGTAGGTTTGGGATCCAAAAGGGACGCCAAATTTGAAGAAAACGGGTAATATCGACTTGGTGCCTAGAATATTGAATAATTTCCTGAGTGCCCAAAATATATTTTTCACCGTGTTGTTGGAGTAAACATTGACCCATTTGTCTGAATAAGAACATAAGATGTTTGTTAGCTTTGATTCATCTTAATTTTTATTATTCATCAGACCTGATTTTCTTGATTTATAAAATACCTTGGTTTTGAATCATTGAATTATTATTTTTTATTGTGACTCTTTTTATTCCCAGCCAGAGTTTTCCGGGTCGAACTCGCGGTGTCCCATGCCGGGGATTTGCCGTCGAAACAAAGCTTTCGTTCGTGGTTCTTTCGTAATAAAGTTCTACTGAAAACATGATTTAAGAGAGGGGACATTTGTATCGTATTCGGTGTCTGAAAAATTTTAATATACCTTCATGACTCAAAGCCGAAACTTGTTCTTTCGAGGTGATCACTGGCAGCGTAGCATTATGTTCATAGCAGTAATTCACAGCATCAGTGAAGTTTAAATAAAGTCCTTCATAAATAAATTCGAAACCAGGAAACACTATAATTATTATAAAACATTTTATTTTATAAAAACAACCACGAAATTTTATATTTCGGGTTGCTTCATCTTCAAAAAGATTTCACCGACATAGTTTTTTACAGTCGCAAAAAAAAATATATATATAAAAATCATTTTTTTTTTCAATTTTGGTACAGGTAATTTAAGTCCGGCCAATTACATCCCGAACTTTTATGGTGGACATGTGATAGTGTTAACACTTTTGAGTATTTTTTTTTATATTTTTTTTTAGTTCTGAAAGTGGTGTAAGATAACCTTACTAAGGTATACATCAAAATTTCGGTGTGAGTTTTCGGATATTTTTTTCTCAATATCGCAGTGAGCGTAAAACGCGAAAAAAAAATAATGTTACCACTTTTTGGTAACATTGCTTGACAGCGCGTCTGAGGCCTATGTGGCCTGTCATTGGTCCTTTTTATAGCTCATTGACAATGAAGCTCAAATAATGAAATACTCAAAATTTTAAAGCTCAAAGAAGGAAATAGCTGAAAAACCACCAATGAAAAGCCACATAGGCCTCAGCCGCGCAGTCAAGCAACGTCACCAAAAAGTTTGAGGAAACACTTATTAGAACACCTTTACGAAGATTGACTTGGTGGTAAATCAAGCACCACCTGTTGGTCGCCAACAGTTTTTTCCTCAAAGTATGTTTTAGGGTTATTGTCAATAATTATACAATTTATAGTTAAAACTTAACGCATCATAGGAGAAAATTTCATGTTCTCTGAAATTCACAGACACTTGTTGGACTAGTTCAAATATTATTTACCTTTTTGGAATAAAGTAGAGACATTACTCAAAATACCAGTCTTGAGTTTCAAACTGGAATCGGCTGAATTTATTAAATAGCATATTAAAAACTCGATTTTCATATCAACTCGGCAATTGACGAATTAAAAAGTATATGGTTCTCAGAATAATATGTCGGGACAGTATTATAGTGAAAATCTCACGACAGCCAATAAATATATATATACATTATGTATATGTTTGGTATTTGAATTAAAAAGGTAGAACTCACGTAAACCCCCGTATATACGTGAGTATAACCACTTTATCTATTACTAATAGCTATTGCTAATGGCCTATTACAGGTTTAGCCTCATGAAAATCGGCTGAGCATTTCTAGAATAGAGCAATTTTCTTTTTTTTCTTGCAATGGGGTGCTCCTATTGGCCAATATCATTTTAAAATATGCCGACACGGTATACTAGAAACGAGCAGCCGATTTTCATGAGACTAAACCAGTAGCTATTAAATACAGATTTTATTACAAATAAAAGAGGCTCAGCCTGATAAGGTTGCATACAGAAAATTTCTGTATTATAGTCGAATTACTGTCTATTAACCATGAAAAGGTCCCCGAAAAAATCGGTAGTTCTAGAAAAATTTCTGCATCAAAAGACGAAACTTAGTTTTTGTGAAAAACTAATGTGGTCAACAAAAACGGCAAATAAGTTGTATTCAGTTTAGACAGCCTTAATGCAGTGATCAATTTTTCCTATTTTTTGCAGATTTTCATTTTTTTTCTCGGACCACATAAATTGACAGTGACAGCTTATATTTGAGCTTGAAAAACCAGTCGAACAATCTCATTTTTTTAAATTTATACCAAGCCCTGCTCCAACACCAAAAAAAAATTCGTGCTCATTTGTTTCCAATTCGATTTTTGAAATGTGACTCAGAAATCTGTCATAACATGTACTTAGTTTGCGGATTGAAAATTTAATGTTTTTTTTGTTTTGAAAATGTTGGGTAAATCGATGCCTTGACCAGGGCTCGGCATAATTCAAAATAAAAACGAGCTGTGCTGAACTGTCCTCTCGAGCTCAAAAATAAAAACGAGCTGTCCTGTGCTGGCCTCTCGAGCTCAAACATTAAAATGAGCTGTCCTGTGCTGGCCAACGTTTCCAACATGATGGACATAACATGATAAATCACTACATCTTTATACAGAGATTCAGAGATACCAGTTTATTTCAATAATAATAATTTGTTAAATTCAGTTGGGATTAAATTACATAGTGAAACACACTCTTTCACCCTTAATAGTTTCGTTTAACACCTTTTAAAGTTGCGATAATAGTAGCTTTGTATGAAAACTAACATTTTAAAAAGAAGTGACACAAATTAGTGTTCTTTTAGTGTTCACAAATTAGTGTTCCTTTTCCGTTTTTGTCGATCCATCTGGTGTGATGACTAGCTGATTCTCCTCCGTTATTGTTGCACTTTCGTAATAAGGAATTTTAATCGGATCTGAAAACAAAATGAAAAATTGACCACGACGGAAAATTTTAGCACATAGATATTTTGTTTTTTCAATAACAATATATTTTTTTACAATTATAAAGGTTTTCGGAGAAACGGCTTTTCTGAGAACATCTTTATAACATTCATAACAGTTTGCGAAAAAAATGTTTTCGCTCAAGAAGTTTTCCGGACAAAAATTATTTTAACATAACGGCGCAGTGCGTAGGCGATTCAGCTGGAAAACGCCAAAAAATAAAAAAAATGTAACATTACGGATCCTATGGCAACGCTCTAGAACAAAATTGTAACATAACGGCGTAGTGCGTAGGCAAAAACGACAGAAAATTGTAACATAACGGATTCTACGGCAACGCTCTATAACAAAATTTTATTATAAAGGATCCTACGGCAACGCCCTAAAACAAAATTGTAACATAACGGCGTAGTGCGTAGGCAAAAACGACAAAAAATTGTAACCTAACGGATTCTACGGCAACGCTCTATAACAACATTGTATTATAAAGGATCCTACGGCAACGCGCTAAAACAAAATTGTATCATAACGGCGTAGTGCGTAGGCCAAAACGCCAAAAAATGTTTATCAAATTAAGCGCAATAAAATTACTATACCTTGTCGTGAAGTATCGACATAACTAACTTCGGTGATTTGGGAAGGTAGCGATTCTTGGGAGAGTCTTGAAGTTTCCTGGGAGTCGGGAAAGACGTCCATTGTATCGTCCCGATTCAAAAGCATTTCTTGGATTAAGCGGTCAATTTCGACAAAACCAAATAGCTTGGTGAACTGGACAAGCTCGACTAGCTCATTACTGATCGATTTTAAGGTGGGCATTAGGCAAAGAATCTCACCAAGTCGCCCACGGGAAGAAAACTGCATCGTACTATCCGTCACATAATCTTCCAAATTACAAATAATCTTAAAAATTATATTTGGTTTTTAGGCTCTCAAATCTCCTAGAACCCTTATTTGGCGCACGGTGCATCATAGGAGCATGATAAGAAAAAAAATAAGAATTGGACAGGTCAATTTTTCGAAAAAAACTGTAAGTACAGTTTTGTTCAGCTTTAAAAAATAAATTTTGAAATTTTTGCCCATTTTTGCCCAAGGTCACTGTGTCACGTGCTAATTCGGGATAAAGGCCGGGTTTTGGGCCAAACGCGGACCAGCATATCTAGGGGTTAAATCAATTTTTTTCAATTTTTTCTTCGATTATCGGGTTTATCATAAAAAAATCTCGGTTCCTTTTTATTAGTTTCGCCGTCCGGTCTACAGAACTCTTTTGGCATAATCGTATGGAAATCTCCTGCTTTTCCTCAAATACGTTTATTTTTTCAAGCTGAACAAAACTGTACTTACAGTTTTTTTTCGAAAAATTGACCTGTCCAATTCTTATTTTTTCTTCTCCATGAATAATAACATCTATTTCGCTCAAAAACCGTATTATTGTTTTGAAGTACCTGATTTCGAAGTTGTTTAACTTTTTTGCACGTTTCTCTTGACAGTCGGTTTGCGGTTGGATCAAAAAACATTATAGCTTTTAGGGCATAACATTCCGTTTCATCCATCTTAAATGAATTTTTGATGGTCTATAACAAAATTTGGAGAAAACATGGCACCGTGGCATATCGCAGAAAGTGTATCACGCAGACTTTGGGCCGTCTTTTCGAAAATTTAGAAAAAATAATCTCTTTTTTTTTTCAAATTTCATTCCAAAATAAACAAAACGTATAATCTGATTTTTTTCTAGTACGTATGATATTGATTTTAGCCCAGACCTCTGACGCCCAAATACCACGGTGCCAAAAAAAAACTTACATTAATCTCTCGCATCGACTCGCAGACTTGATCTAATATTCTGGAAGCAATTCGGCCCATATCACTTTCGGCACAGTCTCGTCTTATAACCATATTGTTTGAAAGTAGAACCATATCAGATGCTAAATATGACCTTGCAGAGCAGCTTATTATTAGATGTTCTGCCGAGTACGCCCGAAGTAACGCAACCTAAATTATACACATTATTTAAAAAAAATAAATTTGATGTTCCAAAAAAAAATTTGATGTTCCAAATTTCCAAAATCCGGCACCGTCTGAATCGGTCTCTTTTTTTGTGGCAAAAGGTTAATCCGCCGAAATTTCAACTTTTGACTCTTCTCATTGGTCAAAAATGGAACAATTTCGGCGGATTACCCTTTCGCCACAAAAGATAAAACACCGATTTTAGTTTAAATTGGTCAAAACCGGCCCTGAGGGGTCCTGAAACACCGGCTGAAAACTACAAAGTGTGTAACGTTACAAAAACCGGCCTCACAACAAAAGCGGGGAAAACCCGGCCCGATAACGGCGCAAGGGTATATTGAGAGGTATACGGTGACGCGTACGTCATGACGTACGTTTTACAACAAAATCGTCCTTTAACGTGGATGGACCTGTAATTAGTTTTTACTACCTGGTCGTCAATTGAAAGTGCTGCAAAAGCCGGAAGACATTTCGCCCATTCAACCAAAACGAGCAGTTGTCTTTTAATAGCTTCACTAACATCCGTCCTGGTTGCCTCTTTTGCATTTGCCGGATCTCTACTGACCTCTGGATGAATTTGTTTTGAGAGTTTCTCGGCTTTTTGAAGCGTATCCATCGACAGGTCTTCCTCGGCGAGCATTTTTGATTTATTTGGAGGTCTTTTGGAGATTCGATCTCGCTCATTTTGAACCGCTTCCCGTTTCATACCCGCTCGGAAACATTTTCGTAAACGGCAGTATCGACATGTGTTACGTTTTTCTGAAATTTGAACACTTTTAATGGCAGTGTTATCTTTTTCAAAGTTCTGCGAATAATTTTTTTGTGATTTTTTCCGAAATGAAGAAACCAAACAAAATATTATTAATTTCGTAAAAAAATGTCAAAAATAATATGATGCAAATATTAAATACACCACCTACCTACGCAACTTAACAAAATTTTGAAAAAAAAGTTGATAAGTTTGCATTTGTTAAGTAAGATAGGTGGTGCGTAGGCGAAAATCCTGGAAAACTTTGAAAAACTTTTACGCGAGGCTTGTTTGTCCAAAATTTACAAAACTGTTAAGTTACATGAATTTTGTTAAATTACGTGAATTTTGTTAAGTTAAGTAGGTAGGTTGCAACCTACAACCTATCGTTAAAGATTATATAACAACAATAGAATGCTCCAACATATTTTTTTCAAAATTGTGAACTACAGTCTTACTTCCAATAAATACAATTATTAAAATTCTAAACCTAGGAGAGCTCAATTAAACTAATCTTTAAGTATAATCATAGTTTTAATTAATCTTTTATATATTAATTAACATTCAAGAATACTACAGGGTGACGTAATATAGATGCTTATCCGTTTTTTGGTGACCTATATTCGCTCAGCGCACTCGCCAACCAAAAACGGTTTAGCATCTATATTACCTCACCCTGTAGAACCCCATTATGAAATTCTAGGGTAAAGAATTTTTATTGAATAAAATGTGTCCATTTTTGGCGCGAAGACTGTAATAGTAAATTGTAAAGAAGGGTCTCACGGTAGTTAGTGAAATTACCTTTGTCAATTTCGCAGCAGCGGTTAAATCGACATGTATAAACATGAGATCGTCGAACAGAACGTCGGAAGAATCCCTTACAGCCATCACATGATGATGCACCATAATGTTTTCCAGTGGCCTTATCACCACAAATCGAGCACGCTGAAATGTTTTGTCCGAGATTAGTTTTTTTGTTGAAAAACGTGAGTTTTATTTTACCTTGGGCGTATCGCGGGTACTTACCGCTACTGATTGGCTGCCGATGGACGATTTGTGCTTGTGGACTATTTGAAATGTTGCGAGGGGGCACAGGAGTTAACGTAATATGTTGCTCAGTTCCCTCCAATTCCGAAGCGTCTAGATGACCCAATTCTAAAATTCTTGTGTTAAAAATTCCACTGTGTTTATTTTGATGAACACTTTATTCTTGGGCTTAAACCGGCTTTAACTCCCAGGGGGAAGTGCGTGTATATAGACACGCAACTTGTTTTTTTCGTCGATTTAAGGCACATGGAGGCCCCGTAGGGCAAAACTGGTATTGCTGACCCCCTCAAATTTTCGAGAAAATTCGATTGAAGGTGTTTTTTGCGTATGTTGAAGATTTAAAACAGCTCCCTAGAGGGCCCTGGTAGCCCAAATCAATTTCTGAATACTCAAATTTACGTAGTTTGACGAGCTCTACAACTTGGTTTTACTTGTTTTTTTTAATTAATGCGAATTATTGTGAATTGTTTAAGTGCGTGTTTATATTCACACATTTCCCCCTACGGGTTCCCAAAAATTCCTCCCCCCTGAGAGTTAACCGACCACTAAACTTTGTCTAAAATTGGCCGGTTAACGGCTCAATTCATAGTCGTTAATTGGCCGGTTAATTAGTGGCCGGTTTAAGGCACATCCTGTGTAGTTAAGTTTTCATTACATTCTAAAGGGAGATGAAATTGGCTCAAAATGTTTGTTTTGTAAAATTGATTTATTTGAAACACAGAAAAAAAAAATGTGAAAAAAGCAAAGAAATAATTTTGGTGCCAAATGGTAAACTGTTGAGTAAATAAGTTTTTTTGCTGGACGTAGTAACGGTAAGAGTGTTTCTCATCTGACTGGAAAGACCTTTACACCTTCACAAAGGTCGGCATCATTACTTGTTACACGTTTACGCCCGCATGTTCAATTCATTTAACATTTTGAGCTACCAAAACACAAAAAAAAGTTGAACTATTTTAAAATATCATCATTATAACTCAGTCAAGAGAGCGAATACAATTAAGGATTTTCATGGTGTTTTAGATTGTTGAGATCAAATTGAAGAAGAAAAAAAACCAAAAACCAAAAAATCATTTAATATGGGGTTAACTAACAAGATGGTTGAGTAAAATTAAAAATATTAGCAGGATCATCGCAACCCAAAAGACAAATTATTTAAGGAGTCATTATTGCTCAATTTTTCGAAAAAAAAGTCTAGCCAAAAAATCATCATAAAAATTAAACGACTAACGCTATCAATTATTTTTTTTTGAATTAAAAACTTCAAACATTTTCTGATCTACTGGTCCATTATCCGATCTGTAATATATCTGTACATAACAGATATCTTCAATACCGCAAAACTGACGAATATTAATGTTCGGCCATTAGGCTAGTCGAAATTTTTTGAAACGCTGAAAGTCGATTCTCATAACGAAAACGCATACATGTATTATTACTCACTTTTTCGAGAAAATTCCATTTGCGGTATTTTTTGCGTATGTTGGGTATTTCAAACAGCTCTCTAAGGGCCCCTTAGTAAGGGGCCCTGGTGGCCGAAATCAATTTCTTAATAGTCAGATCGACGTAGTTTCACAAGCTGTACAACTTGGCTTCGCCAGTTTTACCAGAATTATTGCGAATTACTGTGAATTTTTGTGTGCATACGTGCAGACAATTCGCCCCTACGGGTTTTCCAAAAGTCCTTTGCCTTAAGAGTTAAATAAAATATTGAGAATTTGGTCTGTTCGAGCACTTTCACGAGCCTTTGGTCGTGGAATCCTATTTTTGATCTAAACTCGCAACCCAATCGAGGTCGCGAACGGACACATTCGACATGTTCAAGTCACGATCAGGAATGCGAGACTAAAATCATCCCGTTCTAATTTTTAACCTAGACGCCTTGAACCTGTTGAATTGTATACAAGTTTCTGTACTTTAAGGAGAATGCTGCTTTAACATAAATAAATTATGACAAACTCAGTATAATGTTATCAGTTATTTTGTATTTGAAAAGTTTTCATTTGTTCAATTTTCTTATTGCATAAGTTATTTACTTAGATATTACAGGTCTACATTTGATGCAAAAGGAAATGGTTAAAACGCCCAGAAAGGCTTGACATGTTGGAACATGTTATGTTACGCAAATAACAAAAATATGATCGAGTTGATTAATAAACAATATTTTATGGTAAAATTCTGACCTGGTAGACAATTTTACATGACATACATTATGTAATCACGTTTATTACATTATATTTTACAGTTGATACTCGAAAAAATGATTTCCTAGAACTACATTTTGATGGCGAAATATGTTCACTGAAAGATATAGGTCCCATTTAATTCTACGCAAGCAATTTGCATATCCTTGTTAACTCCCTTTGTGCTTTTTGTAGCCATTTAGCGCAGCAAAAACTGGTTGCATAACCCCTAATTGGCTAGAAAAACCCTCTAAGCTTAGGCGGAATAGTTGGCTCAAAGATTTGGCTACATACGTAACTCGACAGTCGAGTTTGTTCTAGAATAGCAAATTTCGGAAGATGAACTTTATATTCATATACATGTATACCAGTTTTGTAAGCTGTTTATTAAATTAGGCTGTATTATTAAATAGGTTACAGTCCTCGTCCCCGAAACGGCTGGTTTTCTTTGAAAATAAAACCACCCGTTTCCGGGACCACCCGTTTCGGGGACATCAGTCATTTTCAACGTTAAATAGCTGCATTATTACATATTTTTGCTATTTAACTGTTTGAAATGACTTCCGATATCACTAAAAGTACAGTCTTTAACACATATATTTTTTTATTCGGTAATGTTTAAAAAATCTGTAATAGACGTTTGTCATTTTTTTTCGGTTTTTTGGGCATTATTAATAGACGTTTGTCTTTTTTTTTCGGTTTTTTGGGCATTATTTCTGTCATAATAATCTGAAAAAACCACCCGTTTCGGGGTCATTGGAAAAATCAGAAAAAACACCCGTTTCGGGGACAACCAGCCGTTTCGGGGACACACGTTTCGGGGACGAGGACTGTATAAGAATAGATACGAAGCTTTAAGCTTAATAAGTCAAAATTTTAAGAATGAAAATTGAAAAATTCATTCTCACGTTTCGATTCATTAAAACAGTTGTTGAACTTATATGATGTTCTCAAATTGTCTTAAAGAAAAGTCATTTTACGGCGAAAGGGTAATCCGTCAACATTTTACCCCTTTTGACCACTGTAACTGGTCATCAGTGAAAAAAATTCGCCGGATTACCCTTTCGCCGGAAAAGAAAACAGAGCGATTCAGACGGTGCCAACATAAACCCCTACTGAGTTCAAGTAGATACTTTAAGTTAGTTTCCCCGTTTTTTACATTGTATACCGTATGGGGACTCTCTGGCTCTGAGGCTTCGAGCAATTTTCCTATGATTTGTAACGCTAATATGAAGTCACCCTCAGAGTCAGAGCGTCCCCATACGGTATGTTCGAATGGTTAAAAGTTTACCTGTAGGAACTTGCACGAGAGATCCAGTCATTGGATTGGCATTAATTTCTATATTGGGTTTAGTTTCTGTTCTATTCATCAACTGTCGATGATTTACGTCAAAAAGCGACTTGGAACCACCCGGAACACTTCCTGGCATACTTTTTCAACGAGATTTTAAATGTAACGTATGAGTTAATATAATTTAACTACCTCAAACCTATTAAAATTGACATTTACTGATTTTCATTACAAATGAAGTATGTGAACAAAAAAAAATGACTGATTAATATAATCTGGAAGAGTTCCAAAGTTGCAACTTTTTCTGTCAGACATTTATTCTGGGTAAAATGCCGTCCCAGTTTTTCAACAATACTGGTTAAGTTTTATCATGTCCCATTTGGCTCAAAATATACCGAAAACGCAGTCCAGGCGCAACCTTTATTGGTCCGTTTGTCTTTAACCGACAAAAAACGTGACCACTGCATTACGCGAATCCTGGAATATGCACCACCAGTCGACGGTCGTCGACGGTCGTCGGTAGCCTCCGTCACATTTTCGGAACACTGTGCACCACCTACAATGGTTCGAAAGTGAATGCTACGGATGTGAAAATTTTCGTACATATCCTGTTTCTATTTAAAGTACACGCTAATTGTAGACGCTAATTGCCGATACCTAATTTCACGCTCTTATAAGTTTGGTAACGGTGTTTTCAATACAAATAACTGAGGTATATATTTCTCAGTTAAAAAATCCGGCTTATCTGATCGGGGTTATTTGTTCCCATTAAAAAACAGCAAAATATTAGGGTTAGATAAACCCATAAAAAGGAAGAAATGAGGTTGCGGCGATGAACGTGTATTTTAAGTCGAAAAAGGATATATCGCAGTGATTTTGAAACGCGAAAAAATTAACAATGTTACCACTTTTTGGTAACGTTGTCTGACGGCGCGTCTGAGGTCTATGTGGCCTGGCATTGGTCCTTTTTGAGCTATTTTCTTCTTTGAGCCTTAGAATTTAGAGCATTCCATTCTTTCAGCTCCATTGAGTTATAAAAAGGACCAATGACAGGCCACATAGGCCTCGGACGCGCTGTCAAGCAACGTTACTAAAAAGTGGTAACATTATTTTTTTTCGCGTTTGAAAATCACTGCGATAGTGCACCTATACACACTATAATAATGCGCAGTTTGACGCCTTCGAGCCAACAACCTCTAGATTAGTGATCGGGGTGTTAACCACTAAGCTATTCGGCCATTGAGAGGTATAATTGCGGTAACTTTGAAACTCTCTTTTCTGGCATAATGCCAAAAGACTCCAGTATCTTGCAAAAAAATCATCATTTTCTGGATCGAATAAAATTGTCTCGCTTCCTTTGCAAATGAAAGTTATCTGTCATATATCGAAACATGAATTGTATTTTTTTTTTGGTTTCAGAAAGAAAAATCTATCTTGAAGGTTAATTTCGATTAGACACACGGAACATTTATTTTTATTTGCATTGAAAATGAGTTATATTTCATTATTTAAGTTTGTCGAGTAAATATTCATGTTATTCTGTTTTTTCTAGTATTTTTTTCGAAATAACCATGCCGGAACCGCATGAATTTTCCCAAAACTAGATCTGATGACTCATCGTCCTAATTTTACTATTGACTTTAACTTTTCAAATTTATTTTCTGTTCCGTATTAACCCCAACCTGGCACATTAATGAAAAATATCACAATTTACTCACGGACTGTACACGGCAAAATTAGCTTTAAGAGTCAAAGAGCTTAATTGCACGAAAAATTGATTATTTATTTTTTTGATTTTTCATATTGAAAAATTAAGAGAAAATCGCAGTCTGTATAGTCGTACCGCATCAAAAATTGGCGCAAAACGCATTTTTTTTACTTCATTTTTAGTATAGCCCAGTTTAGGGGCCCGATATAACATGCTAGTTTTTTTATTTACAGGGGGTAGGCCAATTCCGGAACACCCCATTCCGGAACAGTTATCGAAAAAAAGTCCAATTCCGGAACGCTTTTTATTTCAAAAAAAAAATTTGAAGTCCCATTCCGGAACGAAAAACTCTAATTCCGGAACGGTTTTTGGGCCAAAAGTCCGATTCCGGAACAAAAAGGGACTTTGGCTCAAAATCGCAAAGCGTTCCGGAATTGGCCTACCTTCTGTATTTAACTCACAGGGGGAAGTGCATGTAAATAGACACGCAACTGGGTTTTTTCGTCGATTTAAGGCATATGGAGGCCCCATAGGGCAAAACGGGTATTGGTGACCCCCCCCCTCAACTTTTCGAGAAAATTCGATTGACGGTGTTATTTTTTGTGTAGGTTGGAGATTTCAAACAGCTCTCTAGTTGGCCCTGGTGGCCCAAATTAATTTCTGAATAGTCAGATCGACGTAGTTTGACGAGCTCTACAACTTGCTCTATCATTTTTTTGAATTATTGGAAATTAATGTGAATTTTTTAAGTGCGTGTTTATTTACACGCATTTTCCCCCTTCGGGTTTCCAAAAACTCCTGCCCCCTAAGAGTTAAAGGAAAAAAATTAAAGCAATCAGTGATGGAAAAACATAATTCAAAAATGACCAGTTTTGACTCTAGAGAGCAAAATGTGCTGAAAGTAGATACGGTGTGTAGTCAGATATTCTAAAAAAATCAAGACATGTTTCTGTCAAAAATACGTCGTAATATTTGTGTTATTTTTTGCCAATCTAAACCCCTTTTTGCCTTCATTATGATCATGAACGTGGTGATGAATATGATGAGTATGATGTTCCGCATGTTCGATGGTGTCTGGATGAGGGATCAAAACTGTGGTTGTGATTTTTTAAGTGTAATTTTCGTATTGCGTCATTGTAATTTCGATCCCTGCTCTGGATAATGCATAATTGGCTGAGAGCTTAAATAGTAACCTTCTGTGGTACGACCACTCGTAAATCCGAACATTTTGCCTTATTATACCTAGAATAGATATAAAATATTGGACAGACACGACGGTTTTAGTTTATGCTAACAAAACGAGCTCTTGGCAGTACTAAAAAATTGTGAATACACCAGGTGCGCCGTTATGTTTCACCCCGTTATGTTAGAATTTTTAAGCAAAAAAATTTCTGGCGTTTTTGCCTACGCACTATGCCGTTATGTTACAATTTTCCCTTATGTTACAATTTGTACAAAAAAGTGTATTTCGCAATACTTTTGAGTTACGTAATCACTATTTTCCGTTATGTTTCAATTTGTACAAAAAACACGTATTGCGCAATATTTTCCCCGTTCGTCCCGTTATGTTACAATTTTTAATTTTTTGACGTTTTCCGAAATCGCCTACGCACTGCGCCGTTAAGTTACAATTTTCCGTTATGTTACACTTTTTTTGATTTGGTTTTGTAACATAACGGCGCACCTGGCGTATTTTAAATTTATGTTCTAGATGTTTTGTGATGGGTGATTTAGCGTCTTTAAGGGTCTACGAAGGGTCCCTTTGATGTGGCGAAATCCCCATTTTTCCGTTTGGAACAAATTTTGACCAAAAATCGTAAGGGCCAAATGAAATAGCGTACAAAGGCCCCCAGGTTCTGTCAGTTTCAATACAAGTTTATATGATGGACTATGAGAAAAACCTAGTTGCATCAATTAAATTTGGCTAAAATTTTAACGAATGTACCCTTGGGAGTTAGCGAATCGTTTAGTTTAAAACACGTTTTTGACCATCATGGAAAAAGTTAACAATAAACAAATCTATTAAGAATCACAACAAATCGCAATATCGTTTTTGAATCTTTATCGAAGAGCAGTAATATCATTTAAGAAAAGGTGTCATTGAAAAGGTAAGTGCGAGAGAGATCGAGTCGTTACGTAATACGTAATTTGTGATTTTCATTCAAAATTTGGTTAACATGTTATCCAGAATTACAGGAACGATTAGCTAGGCCCAAGGAAACAATCACTAGAGTTCCATTAGAACACACTGCCCGGGCAGAAGTAGCCAAATAATTGCACTGGTGAACTGAATTAGTATGATACTTTGAAAACATGATCTTTTTTCCAAAATATGATTTATCCAAATTTAGTTATTACAGGTTTGTGAGAAATCGAAAGTCCATGGGCCACGGTCAGGGGTGCATCTAGAGAGAGGGTGTCCGTTGATTTGTTTAAAAAACAGAAAAAAGTTGAGCTTTGAGCCGAAGGGCATGGTCCAGCATAATCTAACCTTTATTTCTCTGACGAGTCCAAAGTGTACGCCTTTTTCTGACTGAAAGCGTGCTCTAAAAATCTTCCTATCGACTTCTGAACTTGGGACTTTGAAAAAAGTGGAGAAAAATTCAGCAGCTCATGTTATTGTGATAATCTCCCTCTTTAATTATAACAGTTCAGATCATGTAAAAGAGTATGGCGATAAGCCCCTCTGAAGCCAAACGATTCTAAACATGACTTTCGGTATCCACTTTCGCTTTCGAATTACAGTCCTTCCTTTCATTGGAGCTAGTCTATCAGGATCTTTAAAATGTCCAAAGAGGAACTTAGGAGAATTAATTTTTTTAAGAGTGTCCAAGGATTTTTGAAATTTACTTTGTAAGACTTTAGAACATATTTCTAGCGCTGATATAAATGATGATACAGACACTTTTGCAAATTCTATAAAAAATTTTTGTTCACCGAGCGGCGTAATTTATGACCCGACTCTTTAATTTGCCATTATTGTAAAGCTGTAATTGAGCGGTACTCAATTTTTTGTGTCAAAAGCACGCACGGGTTAAGAAGGCCATTTTCGCATCATTCAGGTATTCAACTGTAGCAAAGTCCAAATGGTTTCCTGCAAAAATCTTATTTTTTACTCAAATTTCGAATGAGGCATTGGCTATAACTTATAGCTATGACTTATGGCTATGACTTTGTAGCGGCTATCGTATAGGTCACAGCGGCAAAAATCTATCGGTATACACTATCGGTATACTTTTGTATGACATTTCTTGCAGGATAGGGGAACACCGACTGAACACGTTGACCAGGTCAACCACATCTGTAACTGGTATAAATAATGATGTGCGTTATCAGAATAAAGATACAAACCATAATAGTAAGAGGCTAAAAGCTGTCACGATATTTGTTGAAGATGTGGGCTGTAAAGATATATAGGCGGTATAGCTATACACACAAAACATTCTATTTAAATAGAAATATGTAGGTTTATTTATATTATTATAATGTACAAACATAAGAAAAACAATTTCTCAATAAGACGGCGTATGATGACGGTTTGTGATCAGCTCAGCAAATCATTGTTCGAATATATTTCGGCATATCATTTTGACAACTAAAACTTATTATTCGGCCATTTGAAAGCTGTTGGTCTTTTTGTCCACTGGGCACAATACTGGTATATTGATTCTCGCCGAGATCTAATATAGACTAATTAACTGTGCACAAGAGAAGGGCATAATAGGGGACGTTTGTGCTTAATAAGGGACGAACATGCTTAAGAAGTGATGCTTCTTAGTGGAAAACGAATATAATATTCGGAATATTGGTCAACATAAAAGACGAGGTACGTTTTCTACAAAATAATTTTTGTGTGAAAAACAACGATGCATCGCGAAACCATAAATACTATTCAAACGTCTTTCAATTTGGCTAATGCATGACAAATAAATAAAAGACTTGTCATACTTAAATAAGGGGCGGGTGCTTAATTAACCCTAGACCGCACAGTGTGGACACATCTGTCCACGGTCCTTTTTCAATGGCTAATAACTTTTGAACCAGAAATCTTTAGATAGCCAAATTTCGCCTGGTGGTTGATATTGGTCTTCTTAAGCCTTGTTATACATTATATTATTCACTAGATATTTTATGTTGAAAACTGGACAATCAGCCAAGCGTGACGACTGTGCGGTCTAGGGTTTTTCAAATCAGTAAAGTTTTTTTTTTGCGCTTTGGCCGTCCAAAACACTTTATTGATTTGAAAAACCGCTCAAGTTGGGCCTTATATTAGAAACCTAGATCGTACATGATGTACGGTACATCCGGTAAATTTCCGAAGTGAAATTACGGCTCAATGGGGTAGCTTAATTTGACAGAACTGTCCGATGACAGAACATACCATTCGAAGGAACTTCATCTTTCGATGGTTGAAACGATATTAATCTGTATCCGTCAATTACACTGCTGAGTATCAAAAGTAAATTTCCAATACCATTTCTCATCATGCTCTAAATATGCATTTTTAGGTTAATAAAAATCCGTGACTAGGTATCTCTACTAAAAATGAGCTGTACACTGAATGAGCTGTTCAATGAAATATACAATGCAATGCATTGTACTAACAAATACTTTTCTGATAAAGTTAATTGCAATTGTCATTGTGGCTAAAGAAATGCGGTTAAAAAAAGTAATTTTTTTCATTTCATTTGTTCTTTAATAGTGACAGATGTTAAATAGAAGACGCTATCGTTCCTTTTGGCACTTTGTTTTGCTTCCCCATAAATAGTATGACAAATAAGGTCAATGTCATTAATGGCCATATGTTCGAAAATAACCAGTTTTGTCTTAGCAGTTGAAAAAGCACATTATTTTAATATGATTAAGCTCGTGCTTACATTTTGATTTTTGTCAAGTTCACTGCGTTTTCCAAATTCAACCACAACAATTACTGTACCGAAAATTCCATCATTGTATGCAATGAACTTTCAGCTAATCGATTCGAAAAATCATTAGTCAACACTGAATGTTTCGGGAGCGCTTCACTTGGGCCGCAAAGGTTCACTTGGGCCAAGCTTCACTTGGGCCGAGAGCTTCACTTGGGCCATAGGGTGGTCCGTCGGCAACCCCCGGCGCCTTCGGTCCAAGTGAAGCTTGGCCCAAGTGAAGCTTTGCGGCCCAAGTGAAGCGCTCCCAATGTTTCTTAACGCCTTCAAGAACGTTTTTCTACAACGTTGACTTTGTAAACAATAGATATGACCGGTCCCTAACAGGGAAAAAATTAGGGAAATTCCTCTTAAGGGGACAAAATACGGAAAAAAAAACTTGCAGTGATTTGATCTCGCTGAGCTTCTTCCGATTTGTTACCAACAATAATTTATTGTAATTTATATATCATAGCCTAAAAGAATTATAAGAGGTATTCAACCTTTCCCTGATTTTGAATCTCACAAAAAAAAAGATCGTAAAATAAGTCAAGTTTCACAAAATTTCAAACACACATTTTGGTTGTTAGTTGAGTACTCCACCTTTAGTCTTAGTGGTATATTCGAATTATATAATAACGAAGCAATTCTTCAATTTATATGGACGAGATTTGGTGACATTGACAAATATCCGCATTTTACACGGCAAAAAGTGCTAAAAATGCGAAAAAAATAATAACTTTGTATGTTGTCATCTGGATTTCGTACAAAAATAAAACGAGAATCGTACACATACATAGTATAAAAATTGGCAATTGATTTAAATTCACTGTCACAAAGACATTAGAAAACACATAAGGGGTAATCTACTGTAATTTAGAGTAGTCCGACAATTATATTAACAACTTTGACACGAAAAAATGATCCAAAATAAAAAATATAGGTTTTAAGTAATGTGAAGTACTTGTTATATGGGCGAATATACACCACCTAACCATCTGACTTAACACCATTTGGCTTGACAGTTTGCATTTGACTTAAGAGTTTTCAGTTGAATGAACACTATTTTGTCCATTTGTTGTCTTTTTTTTTAAGCATTTCCGCCTACGCACTACCCATGTGGCTTTACAGTTTGCATTTGACTTAACAATTTGCACATGAATTAACACCTTTTTTCGGGAAAAAAGTCAAATGGTTAGGTGGTGTATCTATTGAAATGTCGAATTCGAGATTTGGCAAATGAATTAGAAGCGAAGTTTTTACAGTAAGTTTTTACAGCATTCATGTGTGATTTACCTGTAAACGAGCTTTAATTAAAGGAATAATGGTTTTAATAATAGTATTTGTCTCTTTTTATGGTCAATAACGAAGAGTTTCTCTCAAGTCTAATACAAAAAACGAGACCCTTAGCTTTATATAAAAACGTCATATTGATATTTTTGAGCATTTTGTCAAAATTGGCAGCTTCGTGGATATGCGATCGAACTTCGAATATCAAACTCACTGATAATAATACCATTAACAAACTGGTATTACTTAATGATATTAATATCATTGAGTTTAATATTCGAAGTTCGATCGCGTATTTATATTAGATAACGATATTATAAATTATTATGTTTGAGTTAAAAAAAAGCCACAAATTCTCCATACTCTATTTTCACGCGTATGACTCATCTTAGGTGAAGTTTAAGCCAATCAACGCCCTCGAATTTCCACGCATCAAGACCACACTTCGGAGAACTGTACTAGACAGTGAAGTGTTATGAGAATATGATTGTGGGCGTTGTGATACACCCCCTGCGCAGTTATCTTTCCGGCAGTTATCTTTCCGCTCAGCCCCGTCGGTGCAGTTATCTTTCCGCTTTTTCGCGAAAAATTTTCCAGTTAATCCGCCTACACACTGCGCAGTTATCTTTCCGCCCGAAATATTTTTCGGGTAATTCACTAAAAAAGTGAAAGCTGAAGGAAAATTGTAAGATAACGGCGCAATGCGTAGGCCATTTTGCTGGAAAACGCCAGAATTTTTTTAAATTGTAAGATAACGGACTGTTCGGGAAAAGTTTGACAATACATATCATACCGCTACAAATAATGAGAAATAAGGAAAAAATGAATTAAAAAAGTGTAGCAAACTAAACAAGTTGTTTAACAACAATTTGCTTCACTTAAATACAATTGTAAGAAAAAGGCTTAGTGCGTGGGTAATGATGCTATGGTTTAAACGATATGGTATGACATTTTTACTACAGGTTCCCGACGAACGGGGAAAATGGTCGGATAAACCCCCATAGAGGCATACTAAAAGTGGCCGTCTCTCGTTTTTCCCGGTATTTTTCACTTTTTTAGGAAAAAAAATTCCGGATTATTGCCAACGCATTACGTCGTTATATTACAATAATCTTTAAATAAGCAAGCTTGTTCTATATCACACGTTCGAAGTCTTAGGCATTTCGTCACATAGTGAAATAATGAGCTTTTTCGTAGCCACCGATAAATGATAAGAAAATGTATTCTTTTTTTGCCATTTTATCACTTATTTCTCTGTTTAGAAGCTTATTCGCGCATTTTTGCGCTTAGAAATTTGAAAGAATCTAGAACGGCCCGTAGGTGCAGTTATCTTTCCGCACTTACAAATTTCAGACAAACCGCCTACACATTGTGCACTTATCTTCCCGACGGTGCAGTTATCTTTCCGCTTTTTGAAAAATTTGGTGGAAAGATAACTGCGCAGGGGGTGTATTCTTTTTTATCCAGAATTTGTGGCTTTTTTTT
>SCLG01000001.1:1340847-1352844 GCA_004367875.1 Oikopleura albicans
TTTTTTAACCCGTGTTCTCCATACGGTACTGTTTGGCGCTCGTAAGAGAGAAAACAAATAAGCCATAAACACCAAATTTTTTCGAAAAAAACTGTTTTGGCCAAAATGCTCGTCTCGAAAAGTTAGCTTTTAATATTTTTGGAAAATGGCCTATTTAAAGGCCTCAAATCAAATTTATCACGTGGCTCGTTGAACTTGGCCTTGATTTTCCAAAAATATTAAAAGCTAACTTTTGAGACGAACATTTTGGCCCACAGTTTTTTTCGAAAAAATTTGGTCGTCATGTCTTATCTTTTTCTTTCTAAGCGTTTCTTAGCATTTCAAAATACACCACCTACCTGCTTAAAGTAACACCAAAATGAACCAAAAAACTGTTACTTTAAGCAAAAATTGTTACTTTAAGCAGGTAGGGCGTATTTAAGCAGGTAGGTGGTGTATATAAAAAGAATAATACGAAGAGTTCGACAAGACAAATTTTTTGATTTGGTTGAAGGACCGATAGTTTTTCTTAATTATGCACTCAAACGTTAAGTCAATTCTAATACAAACGAACAAAAATAAATCCATGATCAGTAAAACTGGTTGCGTTCCAGAAAAATAAACTATTAATTTTTACGATCATGTGAACGAAATCATAATAGACACTAATTCCCTCAAAATAAAATTGCAAATTCTACACATTCTAGCTCCGTACGTTATCATCAAACATCTGTAGATCTCTTTTTTACGGTTACGCTGCCCTGTATGTAGGCTGTCCTGTAGTAACAGTGTCCACGGTCGAGGGTCTAGACTGAGTATCTCGTAGTCACCACCTCCTAGAATCACGAAACTTTTGGATTCTAAGTATTTTGTGGCGGAGAATCCAATTTTTTGGTCATTTTCTCCGGTTTTCCGGTTTAACCGGTAATTATCGGTAATAGGCGATTAAGCAGTGAAAGTTATCGGCAGGGCTCGGCAAAACTGGCTCTTTTTTTTGGCTCGGCTCGGTTTAATTTGGCAAAAAATTCGATTCTGATCTCTATTTTCTATTTGACCCATTTATAACCATTTATCAGTTTTACGAAATTGGTAAATGAAAATTATCGGTTTAAAGTTGTTTTAGACGTACTTTTGTCCAAAAAATTTAACTCTGATATCTGTTATTGAATCTGACCGGTTAATGACCGATATTTATCGGTTTTACGAAATTTGCCGACCAAAATATTGGTTTTAATTGACTAGGAGCAATTTTTGGCAACAAATTCGAATCTGAAGTCCGAATCTGAAGTCGACCGTGGACAGCCCACCTGTATTAGAACGAAAACTTGATCTCCCAAATCAACTGTAAAGTATAATTTATAAAGTCGTTTATTGATGAAAAATATTTCTCAAAACAATCAAACACTATTTATAGTATAATAGTATATTAATAGTATAAATACATATAATTAAATACCGTATTTCGTCTTTGAGACTGACGCAATGATGTCAAAATGTCATTGAAAAAGATACGCAATAAAACCGAGCCCCATTTTGAATTTGATGTTGCGCTTCAATATCATTTAACCGGTCGTTCATTCTTTAATTTTCATTTAACTCTTAGGGAGAAATTGAGAGGGGCCAAGTTAACGGGGTCACTTATATCCGTTTTGCTCAGCGGGACTTCATTTAATGATAATAGTTAATTAATAAATAAATAAATTTATAATTATGATATAGTTTATATCAACGAAACACACAGCTCCTGGACACCCATACCAGATATAACCTTCCAGAACTTTAATAATTAAGATGTGTTAAACCGCCGTGTTAAACTTAGCCTGAAACTTTTTTTGCAAAAAATTGTGACCATATAAAGCGAAAAAATATCGGTTCCGTTTTATGTTTTATATTTTTTTCTAATAAAATTTAACTAGACCCGGATTTCAGCGATTTTTGATTAATTTGGACTAATGGACCCCTGTGAGTTAAATAAATTTTTAAACTTATTCGTGTTACTTTCACATATATATCGTACTTCCTGAGTTTTCGATCAACATTTATGTATGATAATTGGAACATTTATTGGCTGTAAAAGTGTATAAAATTGGTGAAACCATAAAAATTTGTTCTCGTTCGGAATCGGTATGATGGATTGGTATTCAATGGCGGAGCCAAAAAAAAAAGTTGATTTTGTACTTGGCTCGCGCGACTTACATAAAAGCTCGATAATGCCGGTTTGTCGAGATTTTAATTTTATTACCAGGCTGACTCTCATGTGTACTTATTTGCGTGTGTTCAAAGCAAAGTCAGTAAAAGTGCGTTTTTGAAGACTGCTCGTAATTATCAAAATCATCTTTTTTTTATCAGTGCCGCATTCTTATTTGAGTTTCTGAGCTGGTAGTTAGTCTGAGAAGCTGAACTATGAAGTTAAAGGTAACAGAGAAACTTTAAAAATCGAAGAATTTTTTCTCAATATCATCTCGGGTATAACCGGCCAAAATGATATTACTCAGAAAATTGTACTTACAAATTGGTTTAATTTGGACCGTATGAAATGATATAATTGTTTATACCCTATCAATCAACAATATAATTCATACCGTATGAATTGGCACCGTCTGAATCGGTCTCTTTTCTTTTGTGGCGAATGGGTAATCCGCCGAAATTTCCCCTTTTGAGCATTGTGATTCCCGAGAAATGTAAAATTTCGGCGGATTATCCTTTCGCCACAAAAGAAAAGAGACCGATTCAGACTGTACCGTATAAATTATACATGGCATGAGTAGAATTTTTTTTGTCAAACTAACTAACATTACGGTAGCTGATGGTTCATGTTATTACCAATGTTGGGATATCTTACCACTTTTTGGACCAAAAGTTTCGAGGTTTTTATATCATTTTAGCAAACCACTAGACGAGTTCTTCAACCAAATATGGGTCAACTTACCGTTTTCAGTGTTAATAAAGATAAAGAATTGAATTAAATTACTTAATTTTTCTTATTTTTGCACAAAAAGTTGCATGAAGTCTGCATAAATTTCAAGAATTTGTTTCGCGGGTTTTCGCCAGTTTTTCACACTGCGTAACGTAAGCGGTGTTCACCGTGACAAGATTTATAGGCTGTGTGTTATCGCCCCTTGTGACAATGTTTTTAAAGGGCCTTAAATATTGAAAATTGATATTTTAGTTTTTCGTGGGTGCGGCCCTGCTGCTCAGCCCGACTGATGCCCTCTACAGACGTGGAAAAAGGCGGTCAAAGCGGCCAGTAGTCCGAAACATCGATCCTGTTTTGGATCGCTTCGAGTTACCACAGGGCGATGACCCATATGCCAATATGGCCGAAAGTGAACGGCGTGGCCCACGGCCCGACTATGGGCCCGATTATGGTAGTGGTCGAATGGATGAGGAGTGTAAACCGGCGGAACCGCCACTTTGTCCCGATCCAGACCCATGCTTTGCCGAAATGCAAAAAGAGGAAGGGTGTACTTGTGATTGTGAAGAAGAACCTCCACCAAAGTGCAATCTTGATGTTGTTTTGCTTATTGATGTTTGCTCATGTTCAATTGACGTATGGAATGGCATTAAGTCATATGCCGACGCCCTAGTCACCAAATATGAACAGGTAAATACGGTAGTTCCTGACGTTGGCCCCTTATTAAGCAAAAGCACCCATTATTACACTGTGCCCAGAAATTCAAAGTTCTCTGTCAGAACAAGAACGCTAAAATAACAAAATAACGCAAGAACACCGTTAGGGGCCATTTTCCATCACGAGACAGAACAGAACGATCATTTAGAACGTGTTTTAGTTGTACTTAAAAAACGTTCAAAAATGCGTTCTGGGCATTTTTCTATCGCAAGAACACTCCGGAACGCGTTCGAACGGTCAATAACGTCAGTATCTGTGGCCGTATTAGGTTGTTCCCTACATGGAACTGACCAAAAATCTGAATAGTCTTTAAGCAAGGGATAATGGGAGCGACCCTAATGGGAGTAAGTAAAATTTCGAAAATTTGAAAAAAATACGGATTTTTCTTTTGATTATAGGAAATCGGAATCTCGCCGGAAGAAGTTCGTGTTTCACTGATCCAATTCTCCCAGTCGACCAAAACGGTAACATCATTCTCGGACAATTATGATGACGTCATTAAAGCCATCGAGAATGATATGACCATGGACGATTTCGTCGCACAAGGTAATAAACAATTTATTATCTGGTTAAACTGCTTTTATAAACAATACACAGTCACATTATAAATAAGATCAAAGAAAACACAATCAAAAGTATTTCGGGCCGCTGAGGAATGTCCGCGTACTTTCGCATTATGTTTTTCGAGGGTTAAATTATTCACGTTTTTCCAACATACTAGTTGATAACCTAATAAGGGTCGCTCTGAATGAATAAGTGACCTTTTCGAGAAAAATATGATTGCTCCAAATAAGGGTCGCTGATTTTACATTTGTTTCTAATATACGTTTCTTTGGTATTATTTGGTGCGTTATAAAATCAAATTTTAGTTAAATCACATTTAATCAAATTTAAAATGTTAAAAATTTGCCAAATAAGGGCCGGGTCGCCTTAGTAGGACCGATTTTTTAATAAACTTCTTTTGTTTCAACGAAGACATACTTTTCAGCATACAACTGAAAAAAACTTTTTTTTTTAGATAAATAAATATTTTGACCGGATATATTTTACCGGTAAATTTTACCGGTATATTTTTACCAGGGATTTACTTTTTACATCGTTTTGCACGCAATTATAAAGTTAATGAATTATTTTAAGGAATGTACGTGACCCATGGTTTGGATAACGTAATCGCCGATTTCAAGAACGCTCGTGAAGGCTCCACAAAAGTGCTCATTACGGTCACGGACGGTTACACCCATCCCTCGATTTCACCAGCTGATGTCGCCGAAAAGCTAAACCGTCTCGGTGATGATGTCCAACTCCATGCCATTTCCCGCAGCGATTACCGTCGCAAAGATGAATGTAATTTTGCTTCACAGGCCCGTACCAATGTTTGTCAACGCCGCGCCGAGGTATTAGAATTGTTAAATGGTGGAAATGACGATATTTTCATGTATTCCGATGCCGAGTCAACGCATGATGTAATCGAGGCTGGCAAGGAATCATGCCCACCACCACCAAAGAAGGCGTTGCACTGTGAATGTCAATGTCCATTGCCGACCGGTTGTCCAGGTGAACGGGGTGTACCCGGTGAAATGGGCCGATTAGGTACAGACGGTGAGCTTGGAAAAGTCGGCTCTGACGGAGACAACGGCGATAAAGGTGAAGACGGTGAAGACGGCGAACCAGGCGCCAAGGGCCCAGATGGCTCGCCCGGTTATGATGGACCACCCGGTGAACAAGGTATTAATGGCCGCCCAGGTGAGCATGGAACGCGCGGTATCATGGGCCCAGGGGGCGAGAAGGGCATTATGGGACCACAGGGTCCCTCAGGCGACACCGGTGATAATGGAAATAGGGGAGAACCGGGCAATTCCGGCATTATGGGTCTTCCGGGCATGCCAGGCGCACCTGGAAAAGTTGGATCCGCAAAAGTCATCGATATGGCATCACTCAAAAACGCTGTCTTCGCCATTTTGGATGAGCTCAAACCAGGCGGAGAAAATGCTGATCAAAAATTACGCAATATGAATCTTTTTCATTAAACGACACTAATATTATTCGCAACAAACAAAAATCATCTGTTTTCTAAATGCTGACACTTCAAATGCTGATACATTGTCAAATAAAAATCTTGTTTCCGAGACCTCAAATTAAATTACCCTTTTTTATTTTGAAAGTCGTGAAATACTTTTAACAAATCTTCGACATGATCTCGAAATTACTAATTTTCAACTATTTAATTTTAATAATTTAAAACCATAACCCAAAACTGTCAACAAAACTGGTACGTGAGTGTATGTCTTTAACGCTTTACACGTATAATATGGCCGTCTTCAACATTTGGTTATAATTTATTTTCAGAATAAGAAAGAGTACAGGTAGTTGACTGGGTTTTGCTTCCTTATTTTGAATTATTAAGGTCGATTATTTTTAATAAGTTATCATTCATAACTCAATTTTCTACATCCAAAATATTGTTAACTAAGCTATTAAAGACGTCGGAATATTCAGCATGTACGTGATGATCGGCATCGGCCAAAACTGTCACAGATGAGTTAATGTTTAAATTCGAATCGTTTTGAAACATATTTCTAAGTCTTAATCAGGGATCGAAATAACAATCACACTCACAGTGTGATTTTCGCGTGATTTTGGTGATTTTGTGTAATTTGGGCGTGGTTTTTGTTTGACTGAAAATTCACAATTACACTTAAATCACATTTTCTGCGATTTGGGCGTGATTTTTGTGTGGTTTTGACTGCTAATTCACAATCACACGTAAATCACATTTTCTATGATTCGATCGTGATTAAGTTTCAAACGTTTGTGATTTTAGCGCGCTATAGCGTGATTGTGATTGGGAGTCCCAATTTGGGACTGTGATTCGATTCTACTCAAAATCAGACGGTGATTTTAGCGGTATAATTTGTGATTCGAATTTTTGTGATTTATGATTTGTGATGAAAGCGTGATTGTGAGTGTTATTTTTCGATCCCTGGTCTGAATGCATATTCATACATAATGTGACTTTTTCCGCCGCATATGAAGTGCACTTGCGCTGGCAGATTTGAAGCATCGTTAATAATCCGCGTTTCCAAGGGATCCTTCGGTGAACCCAGCTTACCATTCCACATTTTCAAGAAAACGTTTTCACCGGTCGCCTTAAAATATATTTCACGTTTGTGAAAACTTACCGGTACGTTCCTTTTTACTTTAATGTGGCTCGTTACACTTTTGGTTTTGGAAAAAAATGGAGTTTAAAAACCTTGAGGGGTTCCCAGTGGGAATGTCCTACCATTTCCGCGTTACAATGTAAAAGCTTTCTATGTTCTTTATTTCGAAATGAAACCTACCCTTACTTGGCGCCCCTGTTAAATACGAGATGAGGAACTTTTTTACCCGTGAGCAGATAATAACATAAAATGCCGTGTGCAGATTTTACCATCCGTTGTGAATGAGACGATAAAAATGAAGTTTATTTGTAAACAAATTGACCGTAAGGTCCTTAATGAACTCACCGGTTTTCTAGAATTAATTAGATGAAAGTACTCGACACATTTTTCCCCGTAGAATTCAATTAGATCATCACGGTTCCATTTGACAAATTCTTTACCGAGAACAAACGGCATCAATCGAGAATTTCCGAAAGCAGTTGCATTGAATATAAAAGACGGGCACACAAAGTAAGATAACTGAATATGAGGGGGCAATCTGGATTAGAGTACTAACGTGACAGGATTGGAAAAATTCATAATGACATGCAAATACAAATTTTTTTTATACGGAGATATTTAAAATTTATCACAGTAATAATAGTCTATAATAATTTATTCACCGGTTTTATTGAAGAGTTTTTGCGGGAAATATCAATAATAAGTACCCCCGTTGCACTATACTCACGCTAAAAAACGCTATTAGAGATCTTAAAGATACTCCTTGATCGAAAACTTTGTTTTTCTTTTCCTTCGACCGGAAAGGGCTATGAGCCAGCTGGTATTTGCTTTTCTCAGAAATAAGTATCCGTTTCTATCTACGTTACTACTCTAAATAGAATAGTGGAAATCTGTCTGTGAATGGGTTTCGAAAAAGTAGGAGCGGTAAAAACCCAAATCGGTAAAAAATATAATTATTCACTTGGGCAAAATCTGGAATTTGGGCAAAGTTTTCTCACTTTTTGCAGTCTAAAAAAAACTTTTTGCCGAACTAAAATATTTGCTGAAGTCATTGGTTCTGAAGTCAACTTTGTCCAAGTTCCAGATTTTACCCAAGTAAGGGCACTCCTACCAAATAAAATGTATACCAAATTCCGAGTTCTAGAGACACCGGACTCTAATTGTGTGGGTAACCAGCTTGTCATCGAGCTGAACGGGACTCGTCGTATATATTGAGTTATGGGCCATAACTTATGGGACTAGTCAATATTCGACGAGTCCCGTTCAGCTTGGTGACACACTCGTTACCCACACCAGTACGGTATGGTTCGAGATTTTGAAGAACACGGTTTTTATAAAACCCACAATCTGTCTTTCATCGTTGAATCCCCACGGATCAATTAATATTAAACCTAAAATTCGAACATCTCCTTGCAGACAAACACCGGTGGCCAACCCTCCCCCTAATGAATGCCCAACTAACCAAAATGGTCGCTCTCCAAGTTCCATGTCTAACACCTCTTGCAATGCTTTCACCCATTGTTTCTCCGGATTTTTGCCAAAATTTGGTCTACTTGACTGACCACACCCTTTTGTCAGGTTTTTATGCGGTTTTTAGTTTACCAAAAAATCCGTGACGGTACGATTGTTTAAAATTATACAAATTATGTAAAAATGGTTCTTGATCCGTTTTTATTTTTGATATTCAGAACTTAATGGTTGAATAACAACTTTAAGTTCATTAATAATGAAACAAGATTTAATTTTGATATTAGAAATATCGGTACAGGCCTAAACCAGACCTGGTAAGTCAATCATCAAAACAGCTCGATTTAGACCAATTTCCGGAATATTTTTCCAAAAAGACGCAGATCCACTTGTCCAGCCATGAATGAAAATTAAGGGAGCCTGAACGTAAAAAAAATGTTTGAATAAATTAATTTTTTTCACAAATTACCTTTGTTTCTTTAAATTGTTGACGGGCCCAAAATACACGAATACGGCCTCAAACAGGGTTGTTAATCGTTCGGGTTTTTTTTATTTTATTTTGTTCGAGCTGCCCAAAGCGGATTCACAACCCTTGTCCAGACTTGTTTTGATGTCTTTTTCTTCTATAGTTTCTGCGAAAAGCGATTAAGAAATTGTCTTTTTGCAAATAAAATTTCGAAATTCGAATTTCGAAATTCATTATGAATGTTTCGATAAATTTCTTTTTTTTCCTCAATTTTTCCTATCGTCATCGTGGGCCAACCAAAGTAAGTAAAAGAAGAAAAAATTGAAAAATAACGCCTTAAAATACCGAACTTTTTCATGACTACTGTGTGGGAATTTTAAGTAAAGGAAGTCGTTGTACCTTTGTTCACAAAATAAATTTTTGATACAGTTTTTACGCAGTTTTTATGTTACATATATCTTATATGATATATGTATGACTCATATGGTTTGACTCTGAGTATGACATACTATTTCCGGTTTTCTGGTTTTAAGGCGTAATAAACCATTTGAAATTTATCTCGTACTAGTATCTATTTCTCTATCGAAGGGTCAAAAAATGACAATGACATAGTTAAGGACGCTAACTTAGGGTTGCCAAACCGCACTTCATTTTTGGTGTACCGTGAGATATAAACTGGCAAGTTTTTTATTTTTTGAAAAGATGAAAAAATCAGGGTTGAACATACGGCTGCTACTGCTGAATCACAAAAGTGACAAGAACGCATAAATTTTGATTCTCTCGTGTTCTCTAAATCAAAGTATTGTACACGTGATCTCGATATACAAACGGAAAATGTAGAAAATGGAATTAACGTGATTTTTCAGTAAAATGTGTAATTGGATTCGAAACATATATTAATTTCAATCGCAAACTTGAGGCATGAATTCTTGAACTAAACCAAACTGTTTCGACGAATGTTCACCGATACGTTTCGCAAAACTTCGCAACGAAAAAGTCATTTTTATCAAAAATGGTGTCAAAGTATTTTCCTGTACTGGCAAGTAGATACTGCTTACTATTAATTAGTACCAAATATCATACTTGAAGTATGGTATTGATGAAGATGAATCATGTTATACAAATATAAATTGTGAAGAAATTCATCAGTATGGGCTGTTTCATAATATGACATGATTCAATAACTGTAAGTTTCGTTACATATCGGGCCGTTTTCACCTTCCAAATCCGGCCTGATAAACCCCAAGGGCGTAAGCGGAATACCTGTAAAATGTGCAACACAAGGTGACCTAATAAGCAAACGAGCGGGTAATTGCGCAATACCCATTTCTAATTATCCAATGAGAGACCGGCTTGATATGCGCACGGGCCTGATAAACCCTCAAGCGGTGTATTTAAGAATGTGCTACAATTTTATTGTGAAAAATTATTGAAAGAAACAGTGAATACAAAAAGTAAGTCTTTGAACTTAATTTACAGGTTTGCGTCCATATGTTTGCCAATATTGAGGAAACGTGGACTTGTAATTTAATTATAAGATAACTAAATATTTCTACAACAAACGTGAAAGTCCTATGCTTTAACTTTTAACCCCAGTCTGACGATTTCAGTAATAGTTTGTGAACAAAACGTTGGAAGTAGGCCAAATTTAAGGCTGATGTAGGCATAATAGTTAGAGTTTGTAATTATGTCGATTTTATATTAAACCAACATAAAGTAAATCAAAAATAAATCAGAAGGAATAATAAAAGCTCTACTTTGAGAAGTAGCTCTTATTTCGAATAGTGGCTCTTAAAAAACTCAGCGGCGTATTTTCGATACAAAAATAGGCACACAAATGGGCCCAAGTTCATATTTTTGAAAAAAAATGAGAAACCGTTTCTTTAGACACATAAATAAGAAAATGATGTTTTTGTAGCGGTAAGAACATTATATGTCTTTCTTATACAATTAACTCTTTGGGTACACTTTAGTATTAACAACATTCATATTAATTGGGTTAGTAGTAGTCTTATTAAGTTTATTAGTAGTGGGTTAGTAGTTTTGCACCAACGTCCGCCTGGGAGTTAAATAATTCTGAAAAATGTATTTTTGTGTGTCTAAAATACGCACGGTAAGTTTTAACGACCATCTCAAGCAAACAGATATGGGCAGCTGCGAGTTTAATTTTTGATTTTGTAAATATATTTGTTGGTTTATGACGTTCGTCGTATGTTATCGTTAATCGTATGTTATCACCACATACAATTTGTATGTAGTCTTGGATACCACTTGTTTGGATTATAATATATACATATCATATGTAATACATATGTAGTATATGTATACATTTGCTTGAACATTATACACAGATGTTTCAACTTTCTGGGTTACACCCCCTACTTAAATAAGTTAACAATCTTCAGGTAAGTTAACATCTTTTTTCATCTGGTTTTGTTAACTCACTTAGGTAGGTGGTGTATTTGACTTTGTCCGTTTCACAGCGGGAATATCTTTCCTTTTCCTTCATTACGCTTTCGTTTAGTCAATTAATACCACTGCTGTCCATGAACCCGAATCCTATAAATACAAGTGTAGTCCGGATTCCCCCAATTTGACAAAATATTGAGTCGAACGCTTTTGTAAGAAGTATTCAAAGTGCTCAATCGAAAAGTCTGCACAGCTCTACCAGAAATATCATATTCAAGAAAACCTAAATTTTCATATTTTCCGTCGTCGGTTATTCCTTCCAGAAGCATTTCTTTGGGAGCGGAATCCAAACTGTCGCCAAATGCGATAGTCTAAAGCATAGGTTATAAATTAAGAAATTCGAAAGTCTTTATTTTGTGTAGGTAGACAACTTCCTACAGCTCTTTAGGGGGATCTGTTGGTCCAAACGAATTTTGTCTTAATTAAATCGGAGTAATTGACGATCTTTATAGAACTATATTTTTCCACTTCTACCGAATCTAACAATTAAGACATCGATTTAAGACATCGATTTAAGACATCGATTTAAGACATCGATTTAAGACATCGATTTAAGACATCGATTTAAGACATCTATTTAAGACATCGATTTAAGACATCGATTAAAGACATCGATTTAAGACATCGATGATAGACCGTAGACAGTTAAAAGCCAATTACCTTTGGGATATGCTCAACGGTTATATTTTGAACATTTATTGGTCTCGCAAGTTTGATTGCCAAACGTCCGGTTTGACCAACAAATGCAAAACAATTTCCAGGATGAACGTTTGGTTGGATGGCTAGTCGGGGTGACATCGTGTGATAAAATAATGGAATATTCCATA
>SCLG01000001.1:1352955-1370104 GCA_004367875.1 Oikopleura albicans
AACATTGATTTAAGACATCGAATATAGACCGTAGACAGTTAAAAGCCAGTTACCTTTGGGATATGCTCAACGGTTATATTTTGAACATTTATTGGTCTCGCAAGTTTGATTGCCAAACGTCCGGTTTGACCAACAAATGCAAAACAATTTCCAGGATGAACGTTTGGTTGGATGGCTAGTCGGGGTGACATCGTGTGATAAAATAATGGAATATTCCATAATTTAACCATTGCATTACCAGATGACAGGCCCGGTGATGTCAATGGATCGATAATTTCGGCACCGGCTCATTTTAGGCTGACCAAATTAAAGTTTATTCAAATTTAGGAGCAAACTAGGGTTGATGTTTGTATTTATTGTTTTAATTGCTTTTGAAATTGTTTTTGAATTCGTGCATATTTGCCCGGAACGCCGTACAGCAGTAAAAAACAATTTGGACATCCTAACTGACTCGAGGGCGTAATCTGCCATACCAGTCTTGTCATGCAAAAGATGCTCGGGTAATGCGCTAATCATCGTATCTTCAATAACTGAGCTAAACTCTGAATTTACAATTGAAGTGTCTCCTGACCACTTTTCATTTATTCTAGAACGGGTAATGTCTTCAATGCGTTTAGCCAACGATTGTTTTTCATCCCGCTCGAATAAAATCATTTCCTCCAATCGCTCAATGTATTCATGCGTTTTCGCCATTCTCTCTTCCATCAAATCAATTTTCTGTTGAACTCTGTTCCAAAAGGGTTACGAAATCAGATTTTTGTAATCAGCTGCTTTATTTCATTTAGACCACCTAACCAGTTATCTTAACAGAGTTGGGTTATCTTAACAATTTTTGGTCAAGACGTATCAAAAATTGCAGTTGTCTACTGGTGTTCGTGGCCAGGCTGTCACCGAGATCGACGCAATATAATGTGGTAACATATATAATATTTTTAACACTATTTCGCGTATAATTAAAAATTACAGTAGAGGGGTCGCAAAATAACGGGCGCTTTGGTGTTTTGAAAAACAACCTTTATATGGCGACCCGACCCTTATTTGGCCAACCTAGGATAAACGGATTTTATTGCCGTTACTGTACGAAAGTATATTTTTATCGATGTTTTTATCAATTCTAAGATTATAGTTGAGTTTAATACCAATTTAAATTAATTTTGTATATAAACGTATACGTAAATATTAAAAAAATATGAGTAAGAATCAAGATTAAAATCAGCGACCCTTATTTTAAGCAATAATACTTTTCTCGAAAAAAGCGACCCTTGTTTGACGAAAGCAACCCTTATTTGAGGGGCCGTCATTTGGGGAACCCCTGTACTCAAAAATAATGATTCGATCAAATTTTCAAAAACTATTTTGATATTCGTAAACCTCATCCCTATCCCCCATTGACAAGTCGATGTTGGGCATAACTTGTGGGTCAAATGTGGGCATAAAACTGACATTTTCTAGTTGCTTTGAAGCTTCACGTATTTGTTCAGTCAAATTTATTTCACTTTTTGAGATTGCTACCATTATTAACATCGGCAGCAAGAAATTTAAGCCTTTAGAACGAATAATTTTTAGTATTTGTGAAGCACAATTCCATGATGAAATGCAAAGTTGTCTGCATTTTTTGGGAATTGGCCTGGTTTTTGGCCGCGGGTTAACTACGTCCAATTTTGCCTCACCGTGTTGACAGTTAACTCGCTGTGGCTTATGAAGGTGATTCATGTTCCGATTCTGAAAACCTAAGGAATCGGAGCCGAATTTTGGTCTACATAATTTGGGTCTGAAATAAAATCACACGTTTTCACCCGCATTTGCGGACATTCAAAATTTTGGTTTTATAATCTGAAAATGTGCAGTTAGAACCAGTTACTGAAATTTGTAATACATCGGGTGCGCATTTATCAGGCATCTAGTTATCAGGCAGGTTGGCCCGAAGTTATCAGGCACCCTGCGCAATTATTAGGCACCTTACGAAATTTCCCTACGAAAACCGTTTTCTTGGAAAACCACGGTGCCGTTTTCAACTTTGAAGTAGGTACTATTAATAAAACAAAACTTCATTATCGTGACGAGTAATGCCGTATAAAAACGTGATGGTTTGAGATATACAAAACAGGTTAAAACTACACATTTTCGTGTCGAATGATTTCTTACATTTTTTTAATTTGCTGATGAGCAAGAATAATTTCGGGCATTTCGTAACCTAGGAGTCGTGGCTGCGTAACAAATTTTCTTTTCATTCCAAATGTTCCACTACTTTTGAATCCCATTTTGAAAATAAAAAAAATAACGAAATTCACCTCATCAATTTACTCTATCTACTAATTTGCCCTTATTTAGCTAAAGCATTATGAAGAGGGGAACTCAAAGGTGTTAATCCAAAAATATAATTGATCTTGCAGTATGAAATTGTTTGAATTATCACTGTTCTGATTCATGTAGTTTGTTAAAATTATCCTTCGACTTTTCCTGAAGTTTTTTTTTCAATATTTGAACCATATTTTTACAATTATTTTTTAAGTTCGAGTTTGTTTATGCTTCGGGAGAAGAAAATTCAAAAATCGAATGAATTTGTCAACATTCAATGGTTTGTTTGTAGACGGTTAGTTTTGAAACTAACCATTTTATATGATGGTACCAAAAATGTCAAGCGTACTACTCAGCGGTTTACATGAATTTCCGCCGTTTTTCTTTCGTATTTTTCAGCCAAACTGGAGGTTTTTTTTCAACACGTAAAAAACTCGAATACAGCATTCTAGAAATACGGTAGAAAAGACGGCAGAAATTCATGTAAAACGCCGAGTAGAAATTAAAAATCAGAAATTGACTCTGTCCACTGACGTAGAATAAAATGAATATTATATAAAATTTTGTTTTTTTTTCATTGCGAGAAATTAAAGTCCGGTTAATCAGTTTCATTTTTAAACTACATTGGCATTGTAATTTGTAAGAAAAATATGTGCAAAAAACAAGTCTAGTAAACTGTAACCACTTTCTTACTTACTTCTAGGTAATGTGACATAAAACTGGTCCATTTCTCTTGACCTAGACCGTCAGTGATGACCGCGCTTCTTATTTTGTGTTTAACTTTCAAAACTATGGCTTTATAGGCCAGACCTTGAACTTTGAACTAAAAAGTAGAGATCCTTTTTTGAATATATGATTTCACACATTAGAGAATTTATAGTTGCGCTTATAATTATGAAAATAATGGTGACAGTTGTTCACAAAACAAGGCTGTAGAAGATTAGTATTTTGAATCGTAATTTTTGGTCTTGGACAAATTGTCTTTCGAATATATTTGAGTTGGAATTTTTGAAAAAAGATCCATTTTATTCGGCGATCCGAGAAAAAGAGTTTCCTTTGATAAGTTGGGTATGTAAACAACAGTGTTGACACGCTACGTATGCAAGTAAAACATAAGAAGGCGGAAAAAAGAAACCGCGGTTAACCGCTAGAAAGTCGGTTATTATGTATTGTTCGGCCAATAAAAATTGCCGCCGTATGAATGCGACGTTTAAATCGAGCGGGACAACGCCAAAAAATGTGTTAATCGACACTGGATGGGTGCCCGTTTCAGAAACGCTCTGTAATCACATGTGTCTGTGCAGTTTTTAAGGCACGAAATTCAAATTGTTATGTTTAAATAGCAAACTAGATTAAATTTTATTTTCCATTTACTTCTCTGTGCAAATATATGTTGCATATCCTCTTTCCGAATACGTCTTCCGATTTTGTCCCTATTAAGCTTTTTTTGTCAAATGGTCTTTTAATTTGTGTGGGCCCATTTAGTTAAAAACAAATTCTGCCAAATTAGAGAACTTGAAAAGTTAGTAAAAAAAAATCTAAAAATAAAATTCTCAAGATGTCTGTAGTGAGCTCTAGAATTTTTTGTAGATCCAAAACAATTTTTCCACATTTTTTCACTTACTTTCAAAGTTCTATAATTTGCCAAAATTTTGTTTTTAATTAAATTGGGCCACTCAAATTAAAGGACCGTTTTGATGAAAAAAAGCTTAATAGGGACAAAATCGGAAGACGTATTCGGAAAGAGGATATGTTGTCGTAAAATACATTTATTGTGGTTAAGTGATGGAAAGTCAAGTACATCGCTTGTCTACGGAAGTAAGTGCCCTAAGGTTAACAAAATGCCGGGAAGTTAACAAAATTCATGGAATTTGACTGAAACGGGTCTAAAGACCAGAAGGACAAAAATCGAAAACAAAAATTTGGCAATTTTTTTTATAATTTGTAACCCATTAGCTCCCGAGACAATTTTTATCATACGTAGATTCTCACAGATATTCTTATGTATATTTTCTTAATACACGATGACCTTTGAATCGAAGGCTTCGATATTCTGAAAAAACAAAACATATCGAAATAAAAAAAATAATAAAACCAGTAGATTGCTCAAAGTCCGAACTTAACAAATTCTATATTCAAGGTCGATGTTATAATTCTCCGATCGTTTTAATTAATTTTTGCTTAATGATGAGTAATATAAAGTAACAATGATAACAATGATAACTTGTCGGAACTAGATTTATGTATTTCGTCATTTTATAGTTATAATTACGTGTCGTAATAAAGTACTATTGAACCGCTTACAATTATGGTTCATTGGATAGATTTAAAACAAATAAACCGTTCCAGAATGATCCGAATTACTCACGAATTACAAAACACATATTTTAATGAATCATTTTTGTAAATCGCATTTTTTNAAAAGAGCGCGTAACGTGCCGGCAAGTACCCAACTTTTTTTGATGAATGTTCGACAAAACACGCCGAAATATTTGTTCGGAAGCGGGACACTTCATCTTTATTGTAATTGAAGACTATCAAAGGATTTGTATCTTTGCTCTTTAGATTAATATAGGGGATTTAAAGTGTTTAAATTATAAAATTGTGAATAAAAAATGAATAACTCAATAAAATGTATAATTATATCGTTTGATCAGTGAAACTTTGAATTTGCCCCCTCCCACATTCCATTCTAATTCCATTTCGGAATCATACGTATGCAAATTTGAATACATATATTTGTTATCTTAACGTCAGTTTTATGACATTTATCGATAATAATTTACGGTATTATTTTCAAATAAGTTTGTACCAAGACGGTTTAATGGTCAAGAATGTGCGTAACATTCATATGTATTTCAAATAAAATTCTTAACGCCATTTTGACCTCAAACCGAAACAGACAAAATTTGTCGACATTTGTTTGTTTGTTTTGCTACTAGTTTTTTGTTTTGCTATTAGTTTTGCTATTTAAAATAAAGCGCGTAGACGTTAAAAGCGAACCGAAAATGACTGGAGGCAATGTTAAAATACACAAGCTCATTTTCGGTTTCACATTACGACATGTCGCGACACCTTATTGGCCGTAGTCTGAAATTCAGACTCGAATCAACCAAAGAGACATTATGCCTCTTACGTAAGTTTTCAGTTCGTTTTTAACGTCTACGCGCTTTATTGTGCTCGATTGCAAGCGCCGCTCATTTGTTCGCTATCAACCTCCAGATTGGTCCAGTAGTCCAAAATTAGACTGAATACCCTGCAGGGCCCTGGTGACTATCTAAATCTTTAAAATTGTTAAGCTCCGCGTTATGTGTTATATTTTTGTCTGATAAAATTTAACCTGACCCGTGTTTCAGCTAGACCCGTGATTTTTGATTAAGCCCGGTTAACTATCATTTTTGAATAAATAGACCCGTGGGAGTTAAGTTTTTTGGTAAAAATATATTTTTACAGAATTTGTTGAGGTTACGTGCAGGCAAACCGTAAATAGAAATTGTGCGTTGTATTTGACAACTTTCATGCCGATTAGATGAAATTTTTAACCTCTGTTACGTCGTATTTTGGAAAATGCGAAATAAAAAGAAAATAGAGCAACACAGCTCTAAAGTAAACAAAAACCAGAAAATACAGAAACCGACGCGAAAAATATATTTTTTTTCTATAAACTTCGAGCCGACAGGTGGAGCCGTCAATATACTACGTGGGTTGGAAATAACAGAACAATAGGGCAAATCCGATGTATCGTCTGTTTTAATAAACACAAATGAGATTGTTACTCTTTTAAAGATTTTAGAAATTTAATAAATCGAATTTACGGAATTCGAACGTTTCGGATTACTGCCTAGGCGCTGGGTTAGGAAGTAAGTTCCAAGCGAAGCCTTTATTGGTCAGTCTTTTTTGTCCAAATCAACTATATTTCAACTATGGGGTCTTCAGCCACTGAAACTTACCGTAATTTAGTGGTGAAGGGTAGCGACCATATGTTAAGGAGGGGACATTTTTGGGTTTTGTTATTTGTTTAGGGGTATTTATCGTAAATAAGACTAGAAAAAATAACTTGACCAACTAATTCTCGAAATTTTTGACGGTTTTTCATTTGTGATAAAACCATATATTTGATGAAGTTATCGCACAATTTCCATCAGAAAAACACAATCGAACTGTTGTTTCCTTTTGATTTATGTACTTTAGTTATCTGAGATACCTGGAGAAACAGTTATAATTGTTAAATCTCAAAAATGCGCTCAAAAACTTGTAAAAAACAAACAATTTCAACACATGTTTACGTTTTTGTTTGGATGTTTTTGGTTACATTTTCGGGAACTAGTTTTACAGCTTTCACGATAATGGATTGATTTTTTTTGTAAAACCATCTTTGAACCTATGCCCCCAATCGTGTTGTTTCGGATTTTTGATTGTCGATTTTGAAGACCAAAAATTAGAGCCGTGAAGCTCAAAAGCTCATCTCTGAAAAATCGTTTTTTGTCCATATTTTTTTTCTCCGACGTNGTAACAGCGGACGAAAGTAAAAACGTTTATTTTTTTATCAAAATTGGTAATTTTTATCTCAATTTTTCTACTTAACTAAAATATAAAATAAACTCGAACATTTGTTAGATTTATGTAGATTTGCTGGAAAAATTCTGTACTGTTTTCCGTTTTTAAAAATCTCGATCCGTCTGGGTGTTATTAACGATGAAAGTCGATTGGTAGTGAACTACATAGATCGGTTAGAGGGAGTTATGTCGCAATAATTCAAAAAAAATCTGGTAAAGCCAAACTGTAGAGCTCGTCAAACTACGTCGATCTAACAATTCAGAAATTAATTTGCGCCACCAGGGCCCCCTAGAGAGCTGTTCGAAATCTCCAACCTACGCAAAAAAAACAACCGCCAATCGAATTTTCTCGAAAAGTAAAGAGGGTCAGCCATACCCGTTTTGCCCTACGGGGCCTCCATATGCCTTAGATCGACGAAAAAATAAGTTGCGAGTCTATTTACACACACTTCCCCCTGGGAGTTAAATAACAGTTAAATAACAGTTTAGCACATTTGGTTGCAAAAATACCACCAATGGTCGCGAAAGTACTCCTCTCCAAATTAGGCTTACTAAATAGCTTATCATTTTTGTCTACTGTGCATTCAAAATTATGTTTATAACGTTGTAAAATTAAAACTCGAAAACAAAAGGCTAATTGAGGTCAGAGTCTGCAGTTTTCAGACTACTAAAGATTCTACCTCATGAAATATAATAATCGAAATCAACGCCATTCAAATTAAATAATTAAGCAACTTACCGACGCACCTAAGAGTGTCACATTTTTCCAAACTTGCGTTATTTCCTGACGTCTTTCCAAATGGTAATCATTTCAGCTAGTTTTATTAGTGTGTCACATTGTGGGTTAAACATGTTGAAATTTGCCGTAGTCAGATTTTTCCAGGTATTCGGATATAATATGTCATCTGTTATATGTGTGACGCAACGCACGTCATTTTGCTACTTATTTTGCATTGCACTTGAGGTAAACATTTAGCAAATAATTTATTACTGAGGTTGTCGCTCTGTATTTTCGTTAAAGTAATGAAATCTATACTCTAACATAACTGTTTATCCAAAGATACCCTATACGATACGGGTTATATAAAGAGGGTTCATGGGCGTACTTTTTACAATACCTACGTTTGTAAGTTAACACTATGTTAAGTTCTTGTTAGTTACCAAACTTCAATAATTAAATGACAAGTTAACATACTGCTTAACAGACTCTGCTAGCATAAACCTTTCGGTCTAGCCTAGACCGTCTAGGCCCTACCTTAATAAGTTAACCTTATTTAGTCTAAATTACCGTATTAACTTAACGTTATTAACTTATTACTTGATTTAACAAATTATTAATGTTTTCACGCACTCACAAATATTTTTGAACTTTTTTAAAGCTTGGTTTTATACTCCAGCACATGCATTTAACATTAAACATTTTTCCGAAAATTCATCTAAAACGGAAACATGAGGATGTAACAGGGACTATTCGGAGTTAAGCCATCCAGGTGGAAGGGTCCCTTATTCGGCGATATCTTTAACACCTCGAAGACTTAAAGGTTTTTGTATAAAAAATCAGTAATTTTGAAACTTAACCAAATTTACTCTAGCAAGTTTAATGCGGGTTACCTTCTGAGTGAACAACTCATAATATTTAGAATCCATGGTAATAGTTTATTTACTTGGTCTTAATTTTAGATTAAATGAATTTTACTGTAAATGTAAAATTTGAATGTCTATAAATAGCACTATTAAGCGTGTTATAACATTTTATTATTGCAATTAGTCTTATCAAACGACAGAAAACGTAGCTGAGTAACGGTTACCGTCAACAATATACGGCGAGTCCAACCTGATTGTCCGCGGACCAAAAAGAGGAATAAATTGTTACTGGTTCTTTTTTTCGTTGCTATGGTGACGCGCCCAATCAAAATTGGCACCGCAAGACAATTGAGATGTTGCGCAGACACTAAAGTTGGTAATTAAATCAAGGTATAACAGTAGGAGGAACCTGCTGTGGTGACTAATTAACTAAACGGCGTTAAGTGTACTTTCTCCCTAGATTGCTCATCAAATTATTATAATTTGATCATTATATACAGAAGGTACCTCAATTTGGGGCAATCCAAGTACGCATCGCTTTACAAAAATGGTACATTCCGGGGTTTCCTTTCTCTCAAAAAATATTTGATCTTAACTCCTAAGGGTCCATTCGTGCAAATTTGCACGAAACGCCCTATTTTTGCAAAAATCTTGTCAAAAACTGGCCCGAATCAAAAATCGCTGATACACGTATCGAGTCAAATTTCAAGGCGAATAATATGAGACAAAGAAAAATAAAAAAAAATTTTTGAAAAAACCGCGGAATCGACGATTTCTCAAACGAGGTCAAAATTCCCGAAAAAATACAATCATGATTTTGACCTCTAAGTCTTCAAAATATCAAAAAANTATTTACTTGGTCTTAATTTCAGATTAAATGAATTTTCCTGTAAATGTAAAATTTGAATGTCTATAAATAGCACAGTAAGCGTGTTATAACATTTTATTATTGCAATAAGTTTCATCAAACGACAGAAAATGTAGCTGAGAAACGGTTACCGTCAACAATATTACGGCGCGTCCAACCTGATTGTCCGCGGAATAAAAAAGGAAGAAATTGTTACTTGTTTTTTCGCGTTGCGACGGTAACGCGCCAAATCAAAATTGGCACCGTGAGACAATTGAGATGTTAAGCAGATACTAAAGTTTGTAATTAATTCAAGGTATTACAGTAGGAGGAACATGATGCGGTGGCTAATTAACTAAACGGCTTTCTCCCTAGATTGTTGAGATTGTTGAGATTATTATAATTTGATCATTATATACAAGGGGTACGCCAATTCGGGGCAATCAAAGTACGAATCACTTTACAAAAAAGCTCCATTCCGAGGTTGCTTTTCTCTCAAAAATACTTGATCCTAAACTCCGGGTCAAAAAACTAGAATTTTCGGTCAGTTTTGGGAAAATTTTATGGAATTTTATTTATTTTTTTTGGAAAAATAAACTTTTTACGCTTTCGGCCCAAAAGTAAACCAACAGATTCAGACGATACTACATTATCTTAAACGTCGGTTAACTGTTTAATTATGTGTCACAAATTGTTTTAGTACATTGGATCGCGGCAAAAATGTGTGGGTTTCGAATAAAACCACATGCGTAATTAAGTATTCGTTTTAAATATCATATTCAATATATGCATTAATATTCGCTTTCAGACCTTAAACTTTTAACCCTAGGACGCATGTTGCGACCAATTGTCCTTAATAGCATACAAGAGCCACCATGAGGGCCTCAAAAAGGCGGCCCATAAGGGATCCCTGGCCTATAACTTATAGGCTATAAGGGACACATAACAACAATTTGCCCTTTTTGGCGAGAAATAAATACATTTTCTCTAACTTTATCTGTTTTTTTGCTGAAGAAACCAGTTTTAAGAGACTGGAGAGTTAGTTGGTAAACAAATCAGTTATGCATGACCGGTCGGACCCAATTTCTCTTACATATTTGAAAAAGGAGAAAAAGGTGGAGACAGAAAAGGAAGTAATAGTCCTTTAGGGTAATACCTATTCTGCACTATGGAGATTATTAAAAGTCAGGTTATGCACGACTGTTTAAAAATTCAAAAAAATTAATATGAATTGCAAAATTGCGACCCATAACTAATGTCCAGTACCATAAATTATGGCCCATAAGGGAGCCCCGGCCAATTAAGGAGCGGCAAGTAGGGGATCCTAAAAAACGCAACAGTGTGAGCCTCAGCATACGGTATGTCTTCATCAGAGCCCCTCGTTTGTTCGCGTGGTCAATATTTTATTCTATTTTCATTTAAAGGAAAAAATAGGTTTCCAGGGGTTAATCCTATAATTTGAGTAAAACTGAATTCAATTATAAAGGTTTTTTCTCGAAATCAAAATCAAAGTCCCCAATTGTTTAAAAGCACCTTATTGACCTTGAAAAGTACAATGAAGAATTTGAGGTGAGAATTTGAAATATGGAAATTTCAATTGTGATTTTTTTTCAATTGTGATTTTTTTTCAATTGTGATTTTTTTTCAATTGTGATTTTTTTGTGAAACAGTTTATGCAGTTTATTGTGAAATTCGTTATGCTTTCATTTAAAAACTTCCCAATGGGTGTTCATGGGTTAATCTAATGAGTTGCGTAAAAATTAATGTGACGATAAAGGTTTCTGATCAAGGACATTTCAAAAATTGCTCACGAGCACTTTATTGACCTTGAAACAAAACAAAATAAGAAAAAGAGAATTTCGTGGTGACGTGAGAATTTGAAATATGGAAATTTCAATTGAGATTACTTCTTGTAATACAAATTGTTTGATGAACTTGTCCCGATGATTTTTTTTAATGACGTGATACCAGAGATGGCGATAGACATTCCGTAGTATATACAGAGCATTTACCATTCTTTTTTCACCAGAAACAAAAAATTATATATACACCATCTAACGCGGAAACAGCTTGGATTAAACACAAAAGATAAATTATTTCATTTACGACATAAAAAAAATCAGAGAAACCAATAAAGTGAGTAGTATATAGTATAGTGGATTTTGACAAATTATAAAAGCGTGTTATGACATTTTTATTTCAACTATTTGCCGTGTGTTTCACTTTTATAGAGGTGACTATCAAATTTTTTTGAAATATGTGTCAATATTTAATGACAACTCTCTGACAAGTTGGAGATAATGTCAAAATAATATGCAGGCAAATATTTTTAGGCCATTAAATTTAACCAGTTTGAACGAATATAAAAAAAATTATGTTCCTCAAAACGCTTTTCCGGTTCCTACGTAAACTCGGGTTTTTTCGTAAATAACAGAACATTGATCGTGTGTATATTTTTGTCGATGGGCATTTTGGTATACACATGGTGCGCCGTTATGTTTCACAAAAAAAATCACAAAATAGTGAAACATAATGGCTCGAGTGGGAAAAAGTGAAACATAACGGCGTAGGACTTAACATATAAAGATATGTATTAGGGGAAAATATTTTCTCAAAAAAGGGAAACATAACAGAATGACCGAGAAAAGGTGAAACATAACGGCGCACCCTGTGTATTAAAACGCCGTTTTTATCACGTCCAAGTAAAACAAGAATTAGAAGTACAAGTATTCTAACTACATTTCTATCACTGAAACATTGATATCATGAAAGATAAAACCCGATTTTTGTGGATTTTTGTGAATTCTTATTCTAGAAAGGGAAAATATTTTAGAAGTACTCATTTGGAGTAACTTTTTGGTGGAATCAGATCCATTGTTGATATTAATATACTATTTTAGACAGTGGTACTCAGACAGGGTATTAATTTGATAGACACAATGTTCGTTATAAAATGCGTGATTGAAAATTAACACAAAAGTTACGTTTATCATCTGATGTAATATACTGAGTTCGTGATAAAATAATAATAAACAAAACACAAATTATTTGAAACCAAAGAGCTGAGATCAAGAACGAAAAAAAAATATTAAACAATTAGACATACCATGTGTATGACCTATGAGTGACGTGGTAGTGCCAAAATGGCCCTAAAATAGTACGAAAAATGCATAATGACCGACAGTCATAGCTTCGATACACGGTAGATAATGTTAATTAATTGGAACATAAAGCATTTTCAATCTCGGATAATATTTGAACACAAAACTTTTGGATTAGGGTCAAGGAATTTTTGGGATTTAGAAATATCATGACGTTTTTCAAAATTTGCGTATGTATCACTATTTAAGACTTTGGCGCACTTTGCGACGTGGCAGACAATATGGCGCCACGCCTCACACCCCATGAGACCTTGCGCTCGATGGCATTTTTTTGTTTGACGGCCTAACTCTAGTTACTAGAGTCTAGTATTTCCGTTTCTACATAATGTAGAAAAATTTGACGTTTTTAGATTTGAAGTTTTATCTCGTGAAATTAAATTCCCAGAGTTTTTGGTTGACACAATATTTTAAAAGGTTTTTAATTGATTGGGAAATTCAAAATTCAAAACTTGGGAATTATTGCTATAGCATGCCCTAAATTATGATGGCGGACAAACTTGTTGAACTCTATGCCGCATAGGTTAACATGACGTTTTTTCGGTCACTTAAAACGCGACATTTATGACATAGATGGCTCTTATGGACGCGGCTCTTAATCGAAGGAGGACTGTGTATTGTATTTGTATTGATTGAGTTATGTCACATAACTTATGTAGGGCCACCATTGGGCAAAATGTGGAACTGAAGGTACATGCAATCCACTAAATAATAGTAAACGTTCCGGCGGATTGAGAAAAACGCCCCAATTTTGAGTTTAATTTGGGACATTGTGGTTAAACTCCTTTCCAGTTCAATCTCAAATAAAATCGTGAAAAGGAAAAGGCCAAGTTTAGAGCTTTTTTTTACTTAATTCATTGTTCGAAATTCCCATTGATTGAATTGATCCCAGGGCTTTCTGAGAACAAATTAAAATATTAAATGTCAAGGCTTTCCGATTATTTCCGGTAGGGGGTGTAACCGCAAAACTAAGTACTGGTTTATTTCCGGTCCTTTTTTCAATTTTACGGTCTAGTTACCACCGGTTGTTCCGAGTTGATCTTTTTGGGTTTTTATATGTTGTTACTAATTATTTCTACAGACCAAGTTGGAACAGCTTATGTAAAAAAACGGAAATACAAATTGAATATGTCAATTAAACAAAGACCGGAAAATGATTTTGATTGAGAGCGCTTTCAATTGTTAATTGTCATAGTCACAGACTTTTTATGACTCATAATTTGATCAAATTTGAGTTTTAAAGCGATGTTTTACAACAAACAATATACATCGCCCATGCTGCAAGTATAATATTCGTTTTTTACAACAATAAAACACTCAAAGTTGTCTATTCTGGACAATAAATTGCATTAGCAACCAAGTAGTTAAACGAACATGATGATTACCATAAATTACGGTTATAAAAATAGCGTCTTTGAAATCACACATGCCAGATGTAGAGAAAAAATCACGGCTGGAGTTATTTTATTTTGAATATATTCGGATTTGCTGAGTATAAACCGTAGACTACACTGTGTTTATAACGCTAGTTTTCTGTAACATAAAAGGTAAATTATTCAAAATTTAATTGAAATAACAGAGTGTCGAATAAGGGCCTGCTGAATAACGGTCGTTTGTGCTTAATAATAGTCGGTTTTCTTTAATGGCCCGTAGTGCTACAGGAGGGTCGCCTTTTCTTTAAAAATATTTTGTTCCAAATAAGGGTCGTTCATTTAAACATTGTTTCATAGGGGCACTATTTACTAGCTTTTGAGCCGTTTATCTATGTTTTTTTAGATTCAAATTAAAAAAATTTAGATTAAAAATTAAAAAAAATTAGATTCAAATTAAATCTAGTTTTGAAATTGATAATATCAAATATTTAATGCCAAAAAATAATTTACTTGAAGTTACACCACTAATTTTGCCTAATCGCCGGCAACGGGTTAAATGGAAAATCTAATATTGAAAATGTTAAATGTATTCCACACGTGGTTCAATAGAACTAATCGCATTCATTAACCAACAGAGGTACACATCGTAATTGTTTTATGTATTTTTAGTCAGACAATCGAACGAAAAGAAGCCAGATGAAAAATCTAATTATTCTCAGTCTATGCACAGCTGGAGTCTTACCCGGGTTAGTAAAGATTATGTTGATTCAATGTGTTTTTATTATTTGTGATTCAGATTAATTCTAAAATATTCTTCTCGCCTCATGTTTCTTTATATGCGTTCTAGATTCCGTTAAAACGGAAATAAAATCGCACCAAAGGATAACGATGCTCATGTTTTGGGTGGCTTGTTAACTTAAATTTGAGAAAACCCTCACTAGAAAAGCATACACACTTTCTTTTGAACAGAAAAATAGAACAAAATTAAGGCAAATTAATAAGGAAATTTGAATAAGGCAAATTAAATAAGGCAATTTAATCTGGAACATAAGAATGGTCCATTCTGAATTACCGCCAGTTTGAAAATGGAACTACCGCCAGTTTTGACCAAAATCAGGGAAAATTGGCGGTACTACCCCCAGTCTACCCGCCATCATTAGGAGGCCTTAATGAAATCGACATATAAAAAACGACACTCTACCGCATTGTGATCGAAAGTTATGTTAAAAACAAAATACATGACAAATCCTAAAATGGTGTTTAGGCAAGCAGAATGGCAAAAATATTGCAATAAAAATGTTTGCAGCCGGTGTTGGTCATATTTGCTTCGATCATTCCGTAAGTGTTGAACATGTAAACTTCCGATTTCTCACATGTTTTCCGATTTCAAGCGTATCATTTTAGGAAATGGAGACAAACACTTCAACAGATGTTCGATATTAACTTCAAATCCAAATTGTTGCACACCACTTTCACCAGAAACCCATAATAATCTTAAAAACAAGCTTTTCACAGTAAGTATTTACGAATGCAACGAAAAAAATTCTCAAGGTCAAGGGCGCCGAATTTTCGACAACACGTATCCGGCGCCCTCGACTTCAATTTTTAATCAAAACTCTTTCGTGCAGTATCATAAAAATGGATTTTTTTCAAAAAAAAAAAAATAAAAATCACCGAGATCACGTGAAGATATCACAGCTGAATATCTCAGGAAAATAACTTGATCACACTTATAAATCCCTTCGTATTTTATTTCACCTTTTAGGCACGAAAGAGCTTAAATTTATTTTTACTAGCTGGATATGTCGAACTGCGGCTATATCCAATTTTGTCGAAATTCTTGAGTACTTCAATCAATCTCCGATGAACTATTTTTTATATATTTTTAATCGCCTTATTCCTCATAGGGATAAATCCCAAAATCATTATTTACGACTCGTTTTTATTTGTTATGACCACAAATGGATACCATATGGGTAGGGTTGCTAAACTTAGATTTTACTTTAACGAATACCAAATTACGAATAAAGCTTTCGATACCTCCAGGTTAACCAAAAACTGTCAGAATGAGTCCTTCTTGGTTCAAAATTACGCCTTGACTCTAATTTTAAACTCCAGGGTTCGGTGTAATATATATATAAAAAAAACGATATTTAGTATAGATTGACAACCCTACCTGTACGACCAAACCCACTAAAGTCTACAATTTGATTCTTAAATCAAACATACTTTTTTTATTCAGCCATCGCATCATCTTTTTGCGGTAAGGGTGAACGGTGCTTCATAAATTATCACACTATTTATATTGATGTTTTGTGGATAATTGCACATATCATCCTCTCATTTTATTCACTCACGTTCATAAACATAATTCACAAAACAAATTTGCTCCAGTATGGATAACCACGGGAGCGTTTCAGGACGTTTATCTGATTTTACTTCATTGATTCGGTAACTCTTTCTGGTTAGGCGACCAACCGACGCCCGTTTTGAATGGTTCCGTTACTGGTCGCGAGATATTGCTTTTAAATTAAACTCGCGAACCCTAAAAGTTATCGGAATGCTGTGTTCCGCAAAGGGTCGCTAGTTATTGGAATGCTGTGCAAAGGGTCGACTCGCGACCAATCATTTCGAATTTATATCAAATTTATTTCCAAATTTTATTGTATGTCCGTTTTGAAATTTTCATAACCATATAATTCTTAGCATTTTCGCGACAATGTTTTCAAAACAATCTCGCGACCAGATCGAGGACAAAAAAATACCAAAAATAAGCCGAAAAAGTTTCCTCACAAAACACGTTTACAGTAACCAGAAACAAAAACACAATTCACTATACCTTGTTATTCTAGAAGTTTTTGCAATATTTCTTTTAATTTAAAAATTTAGGTCGTATCGCCTAATTGTACAAATTCACAGCCGGAAAAACGTGTTCAAACTGGGCATATGGTAATGAGGCTCAAGTTAACCGAGTGTAACGCGACAGTAACGGAAGAACAGCACGAGTTGGACAAACAACAACTTGAAAAAGATTTTGAAGGATGTTTGTCCGAGCCTGAAACATGTCCGACCTTTTTAACAGCCACCATTGAAAATGAGACGTTTGATTTTCAACGAACAAAATATGAGCTGGTACCTCACACATACAACAGTACCGATGCCTCCTGTGAAGTTAAATATGTAGAGTACCAGACCTGTAAGGAAATAACAGAATCACAAACGAAAGACGACGTCCTAAAAGGTGACGGTACTCTAGATTCTACCACTGAAAGTAAAGTAACATCGAACTTTTTATTAGATTCTATTTTAATTTAACAAACATTGATAAAAAAA
>SCLG01000001.1:1382934-1394353 GCA_004367875.1 Oikopleura albicans
TTTTTAAGTGCGTGTTTATTTACACGCATTTTCCCCCTACGGGTTCCCAAAAACTCCTTCTCCCTGAGAGTTAAATGTTGGTTCAGCCCAGCTCGTCCACGCCAAAAAGGCACATTGACTTACCTAAGTTCCTACCTAGCTAAGTTCAAACATTTTTGGCTACATAAGCTAAGCTGGGCGAAATATTTTTTTGCTGTTATAAAGTGACCTAGGCCATAATTTTTCGGCCCACATAAGACAATATAAATTTGATAGTTGTTGGGCACGCCGCGTCAATTCTGCAGCATTATTCTTCTCGTAGGGTTAAAGTAAGGTATCGGGTCACCATTTATTGGGTCCAAAATGCGTTTTTAGGACTCCAATTTTCCAGCAACCCTAACTACGCACTATGCCGTTATCGGGTCAAATAAATTTCTTAACCAAAATGCATTTATTAAACTCTTGTTCTTTATTTTTTGATTCAATGTTTGAATTTGTAGACTTCTCGACCTTTTCTCTGTTTTAGACACATTTTGAAGGTAAGTTTTTTGCGAAAGAATGACCATTTTGTCTGTATCTCTTTTTAGTTCAATGGACTTATCTTACAAAAAAAAGTTTTTTTTTATTAGCCATGGTTTAAAACAGCCAAGGGTGAATTTCCGCTAATATTATTTTTGTATAAATATTCAAATACGCGAACAGAAATATGAAATCGACACAGGGACATGTGATACGTTCTAGAAAATGCCCGCTCGGCCGTCATCGAGTCAAAAAAGATCTATATTCCGCTTACGCCCTGCGCTGTTATTGGGTCGAACGTTTTCCTCAATATATAATATATTTGTCTCGATAACGGCGCAGGTGGTGTATACTTATCAAGAGTTTTTTCACTTTATGAAAATCTATATGTTTGTTTGAATAATGGTAAATCCCTTCTTCGGCACACTAATGACATTAGTCTAATGTATTGCCACCTACGCACTGCGGTCTAATTTGTCATACTTCTTCATTCGTGCTCTGATTTTGAGAAAAAATAGCAAATTCCAATTTTACCAATTGAGAATTACAAGAAAACAAAATATTGAACATAAAATGACACCAATCTTGCGTATCCAGTAAAGACTATATTTTTCCTGAAAGCTTGTTTATTCCGAATTTAACATCTTGTTTCAAATGTATCAGAATTATTTGTGTAGCTGAAGAAATATTTATACAGTATTTACAAAGCGAACATGTTCGTTAATTAACATTTGGATTTAGAACCCAAAGGAATTTGCTTGTTAACATTCGTATTGAAGGCACATCTTGTATGAGTATTTCACTTTTTGATATACACCACCTACTCGTTTAAAGTTACGTTTAATATAAAACAAAACGTTCAAATAAATAGTTTTTGTAATTTTATAAAATTAAGCAATTTTATATATTATTTTCTGCAGAGTGATCAGAACGCAATTTATTCAGATTTGAAAGTTGCGTAATTTCAAAAATATTACGTAATTTATTATATTTTCTTATGATTTTTTTGTTATACAAAAAAGCAACTATTACGTAATATTTTTTAAATTGCGCAAATTTAAAATCTGAAGTAAATTGCGTTCTTATCACTTTTAGTGACACTATTTGCTCAAAATAAATCTTTTTATAGTCACTTCAAGGGGGTAGGCGGTGTATACATTTTAGTTTAAACGTTGACTCCATCCTATAACGTTCATAAAATCAAGATTAAAATTGCAATTATTTGAGTAGCAACACTGTCGGCAGACCGAAGGGCCATTTTTAGTCTCTGGTCGGCATTGATCAGTATGAGCATTTCCGGTGCGGAAATTATTTTTCTTCTCCTTTTCACACGTTTCCAGGACCTTACAACCAGCGTGCACGTTTTGATTGAAACCGTTGCGTTTTCGAATGAGAATTTCACACGCTGTCACATTGGGTTGGCAATGGACAAGTTTACCCTGGTTTTTGCACTCGAACCAGTTTGCGGCATTGCAGGTCCAACATGCCAGTTGGCTAGGATGACTAATTTTGTGATTCACAAATGTTCATTCATCATAAATTATGATTCATAATGAATTATCATAACTGTTCAATTAATATTATAAATCATAATTATTTATCATAAATTTTCGAAAATAGAGAAAAAATGGACATCACTGATTTTTGGGTTCAGTTTGTACACAACATGACTGACCGGTCCTTAACACAGACTTCATCATTTCTAGAATAAGTGCATGTGTGTCAATATGTGAATATGAAAAATTCTAGTCTCCAGGCAAATTACTGCCACCTGATTGGTCATGAAAAATCTGGGTAAGGTCGCTTCAAACGAGTCCCCCTCCTTGGATGTTATATTTTTTGCTAATAAATGTATTATTAAAATTCTTATTTCTTCTGAAAAAATATTTCGAAAAAAATCTACACGAAACAAGGAAGTGGTCTAAAAAGTATGGACCGGTCCCCTTTTCAAAAATCGGTTTTGATCATCAGGCTTTTAATTTTCATTAACTTGGTGAACCTTAACTATGTGTTGGTACAAAACCGAAATGATTGTTTTTCGAATAATCATAAACTTTTCCATATCCTTCGTTGTAAGGCACATTTTCGGGTTCTTCTTCATTCGATATCTCGGTGGTTATTTTTTCAGAATAGACGTCCTCTGTGCTATTTTCTGTGGGCGTCCCAGTTGATTCGTTTTCAACGTTCATTTCAATTTGCAAATCAACTTCCGAATATTCACCCAAATGTTTTTTGTTTAAAACGGACTTAATTTCAAATTTCGGGTTGATGTTATTTTCGTGGAAATCAGCTTTTGCACCCGGCTGAGAGAATCGAGTGTACGAAGCAATGACGCCAATGATAATACAAATTACCATAAGACCCATAAAAATAATGCATGGCCTTAGTGCGGGGTTGTCGCGGCGATTTTGCATCTTAATTATATAAAAAAATTATTACATGGTATCGTGATTATAATACTGACGCTTTTGTGAAACAATCTTTCAAAAATAGTCGAACATTGACATTTTATGACAATTCACCTCACTACGGACGCTATTTCCGAGAATCAAAACGTCCGTAATCTCTTCTCGAAGTTAGATAAAAATGTCAGTGGTCGAAAAACAACGTAAGGGTGGGGAACCAAGTTATTGTAGGTTTCGAAAAACTCAAAACGTATCCATACTTGGCGCTCCCCCTGTACTTGAATTCACTACTTTTCCTACTTTTCCCTTTTAACTCCCAGGGGAGTGCGTATATATAGACACGCAACTTGTTTTTCGTCGATTTAAGGCATATGGAGGCCCCGTAGGGCAAAACGGGTATTGGTGACCCCCCTCCCTCAACTTTTCGAGAAAATTCGATTGACGGTATTATTTTTTGCGTAGGTTGCAGATTTCAAGCAGCTCTCTAGGGGGCCCTGGTGGCCCAAATCATTTTCTGAATAGTCAGATCGACNACCAGTTTGCGGCATTGCAGGTCCAACATGCCAGTTGGCTAGGATGACTAATTTTGTGATTCACAAATGTTCATTCATCATAAATTATGATTCATAATGAATTATCATAACTGTTCAATTAATATTATAAATCATAATTATTTATCATAAATTTTCGAAAATAGAGAAAAAATGGACATCACTGATTTTTGGGTTCAGTTTGTACACAACATGACTGACCGGTCCTTAACACAGACTTCATCATTTCTAGAATAAGTGCATGTGTGTCAATATGTGAATATGAAAAATTCTAGTCTCCAGGCAAATTACTGCCACCTGATTGGTCATGAAAAATCTGGGTAAGGTCGCTTCAAACGAGTCCCCCTCCTTGGATGTTATATTTTTTGCTAATAAATGTATTATTAAAATTCTTATTTCTTCTGAAAAAATATTTCGAAAAAAATCTACACGAAACAAGGAAGTGGTCTAAAAAGTATGGACCGGTCCCCTTTTCAAAAATCGGTTTTGATCATCAGGCTTTTAATTTTCATTAACTTGGTGAACCTTAACTATGTGTTGGTACAAAACCGAAATGATTGTTTTTCGAATAATCATAAACTTTTCCATATCCTTCGTTGTAAGGCACATTTTCGGGTTCTTCTTCATTCGATATCTCGGTGGTTATTTTTTCAGAATAGACGTCCTCTGTGCTATTTTCTGTGGGCGTCCCAGTTGATTCGTTTTCAACGTTCATTTCAATTTGCAAATCAACTTCCGAATATTCACCCAAATGTTTTTTGTTTAAAACGGACTTAATTTCAAATTTCGGGTTGATGTTATTTTCGTGGAAATCAGCTTTTGCACCCGGCTGAGAGAATCGAGTGTACGAAGCAATGACGCCAATGACGATACAAATGACCATAAGACCCATAAAGATAATGCATGGCCTTAGTGCGGGGTTGTCGCGACGATTTTGCATCTAAATTATACAAAATTATAATACGGACGCTTTTGTGAAACAATCTTTCAAAAATAGTCGAACATTGACATTTTATGACAATTCACCTCATTACGGACGCTATTTCCGAGAATCAAAACGTCCGTATACGAAGTAAGGACGAAAACTAACATGTTAATCTATTCTCGAAGTTAGATAAAAATGTTAGAGGTCGAAAAACAACGTAAGGGTTGGGAACCAAGTAAAGGTAGGTTTCGAAAAACTCAAAAAGTACCCATACTTGGCCCTCCCACTGTACTTGTATTCATTACTTTTCCTAATTTTCCCATTTAATGTTATGAAAACTTTCTTCTTTGACTTAGTTTGCATTCAATTTCATGTTCCAGTTTCTACAGAAAACCTACGCACTGAAGAGTTATGTTTACTTTTGTTCGAATCGTTGTAAAACATAGTGGCATAGTTAGTGTACACCAGGTGCGCCGTTATGTTTCACCCCGTTATGTCCCGTTCGTCCCGTTATGTTACAATTTTTTAGCAAACAATTTTCTGGCGTTTTTGCCTACGCACTTCGCCGTTATGTTACAATTTTTAGAACAAAAAAAAACGCGTATTTCGCAATACTTTTTAGTTACGTAATAACTATTTTCGCCTACGCACTGCGCCTTTATGTTACAATTTTCCGTTATGTTACACTTTTTTTGATTTGGTTTTGAAACATAACGGCGCACCTGGTGTATTTATTTTAATCAAACAAAAATAGTTGAAAATAACTTACATTTAGATCTGGAACGTGTATCCAGTGGCTTGAAATAAAGCGGGTGGTGCTTGACGCAAAAAGGGTTCATTTTATAAGATGAAAGCCAGACAGTGTGGAAACCGCATTGCATCATTATCTCTAGAAAAGCTACAAGTTTGCCAAGTTTAAGCCTCTTTACTTTTATGGTCGTAAATCTTTTCTTAGTTTGGCATTGTTAACCCTTTTATTCCGGGAGGCGTGATTTTTCTTCTCGTTTGGCAATATTCTGACTGAGCTACGGTAATTTAAAAAACAAACTAGACAAATAAAACATTAACCATGTAAAAACGCGTCAACGAGTATCACGGGAAAAAAAACTAAGAAACAGATAACTAGTTCTACAAAGCAACTTCAATACTACGGACATCACCTGCGCCATTATGTGACCATCATTTAAGCCCAATTAGTCGTACATAACAGAATTTTGGTGAGATAACGAGTGGTACCATAACGGCGCAGGTAGTGCACGTTAACGCAAGGAGTGATGCAGTATATTACTATTTAAACAAGTTAGTTTTTGTGTTTATTGTCTTAAAGTTATAAGGGTGAATGCTGAAGGTCGTTGATTTTCGTGTGCATTAATCGCGAATTCGTTATATTTCTGTTTCGATTATTAATGTTTCGGCACACTATTTCAGCATAACGTTTCGGTACAAGGTTTCGGCCCAACGTTTTGGAACAACATTTTGGTACAAACTTTCGGTACGAAGTTTCGGCTCAACGATTCGGCACAATGTTTTGGTTGTCAAACGTTTCGGCACAACGACTCAGCACAACGATTCGGCACAGCGTTTAGGCACACCAATAAACTCATATATTATTCATGCAGTGACTCATTTTCGATGAAAAATTGTTCGAATTACTTTTTAGTTCAGTCTAATGGTTTGTGTTTCAAGAGACCCATACATGTAGAAGATGCCTGGGAAGGTCTATAAGTCCCAAGTGCAAAGGTCTGGAATTTCAGGGGTTAACTGAAAACGGTTCACGAAAACAAGGGCACAAATATAAACCAGTTAATCTTTCATTTATGTCACACTTCAAGGTTTATAACCAAACTTGGTTTCTAATATAGTTCTAACTATATAGGTTTGTTTATCTGCTAAGTGCAAATGAATAATCATGGGGGTTAAAATAGAAAAACTGAGAGCGTATAAAAAGGTAAACAATCCAATAAGCCAAGTAACAAACAATAAATTTGTAGGAAATATGAAATCATTTTTTCTAGTTTTTGGTTTTTCAAATGCTTCATTGACAATCACGAATCTTCCAATTCAGGGAGGAACTAATCTGCCTTTATCGAATCTATTGCAAATGTTCCAGGATAAACTGATGACTTACAATGAGGTACAAAACAGCGTGAAAATTGTGAATTTTTTGGAGAACTGCTAGTGAAATTCTGATCCCCCTCTCAAATAAATATAATTCATATAATGCCGCTCGTCCGTGATTTTTTTTTGTTGCTTCAAATCCTGCATTGAGAGCGGATCTTTTCTAGGGAAAATACCTAGTGTATACACCGGGTGCGCAGTTATCGGGCGGGTTTCGCGACAAAAAACCCTTAATCGGGCACCCGATAACTCCTCAGGACGGAAGCGGAAATAATTATAAGGTCAAAATATGCACAAAAAAAACGCCCGATAACAGCACGACGGTGCCCGATAACAGCACGAGCGGGAAATTTGGTCATATATATCCAAAAATATTGAAAAAAGCCGCCCGATAACAGCAAAGGGTGCTCGATAACAGCACAAACCGGCCCGATAACTGCGACCCGGTGTATTTTAGTTTAGGGTGTACGCTGCCTTATAAATTATAATTGGTTCGAAGGCCTAAAATTGTGATACTGAGCACCTTAATGTTGCTACAATTGTAATTGAGAAATCAGGTCTACGGTACACCATGTAATAGTATACCGTGTAACTTTCGATACTAAATTCAGGATCCACCGGAAATGCTGGTGTACAAACGTTTGCCCGGTTTTTCGTACAAGAGGAGTGATGCTATGCAAATTCCGATTCCAATGCGCATGTCATACAATCCAGCGTTCTTACCATTGACGAAACGCGATACAAACATTTTTGACGAAATCTTCAATAAACCAAAAAAGCCTAAAGCTCGGAAAAGCATTTGGAACGATTACTTCGCGAACAACTACAAAAAAATTATGTCCTTTTGAGCGTCAAGAAAAGGAAACACGTCTTTACAAATTAGAGTCACTACAAACCAACATATTGCAGATTTTTCGTTGTTACTTTTTTGAATATGAAAATAAATTTTTCGCAAAAAGTTTTCGTCGTTGTTTAGAATTATTGTTAATATTCCGCCTACGCATTGCGCCGTTATCTTACAAATTTCCTGTTCGGCCGATTATCTTGCGGATTTATTGCACGAAAATTGCAAAATAATAACGCAAGGGGTGTATGATATCTACAATACGTTTCCACAGGTGGTCGTTGAAATTGCACCGGCCTGGCTACCGCTCCGGTAATACTCCGGTAATACCGGTATACCGGTAGCTGCCAGATTTTCGAGCTACCTAGCCAGCTTTTGCTTAGCTTTTAGGTCTTAGATATCTGAAATACTCCACAATTACAAATACACGTTTCGAATTCTTATTATATTTTTATCATTTTTTCAGGTAAAACAAGTCCTATTTTAAATAGGCTATTAATTATAAATAATTTATACCAAAGTAGGTTTCCCACGTACTGGTTTTCGTGTTAACGATTGACGTTGTCTCTTCCTTCTAAGAAATCAGTTATTGAATAAGTTTGAAGGGCACCGACTGAATCGGAATCATTTCTAGTAACATATCTACAGGGGAAATCTCTAAAAATTTTCCACATTTTACCCTTTATCAACTTAACCCTTTATTACCTTTACAAATTATCCACAATAAAAAACTCGATAAACGAAAACAGCTAAAATTTACACATACCTATATAGCTAAAAATACAGCTAAAATTGATACCTATAGAGCTAAAATTGACATGATTTTTTTCAATTTTTCGATATTTTACCCTTTTTCCTCCACAAATTACCCCTTACACATTTCACGGAACCCTCATACGGTATGAGGGCCTGAGTCATACAAGATTTCTATTCTGGAATGTAAAATCAGGTATGGGTATTCAGGAGCACTGTGCATTTACATAAAGTTGATATGACAAATAACCCATTAACCAGATAGGACTTCTTACCATTAAACAGTTTTTACCCATTTTTTTTTTTAATTTCGGTATATGAGCCAAACATATATGTAGGTAGCTCTTATGATATACGGCATAAAGTATGCAGTTCCCATAACCAAATTTATACGTTACCAAGGTAAAAATCAACGGAATTCTAGATATATTGTGGTATTTTGGATTGTAAAGCGCGTAGACGATAAAAGCGAACCGAAAATGACTGGAGGCAATGTTAAAAAATACAAGGTCATTTTCGGTTTCACATTACGACATGTCGCGACACCTTATTGGCCGTAGTCTGAAATTCAGACCGAGTCACCATCAGCGCTGTTTACGGCATCACTTGAATAAACCAAAGAGACACCTCAAAGAGACATTATGCATCTTACGTAGGTTTTCGGTTCGCTTTTAACGTCTACGCGCTTTATAGTATAGTTACAGTATCTTTTTTTTGTAAGGCAACAAAAAGATAAGTCCGTCTATCAGCGATATTTTGTCATTTCTTTCTCTTTCAACAATTTTGGGCTTCCGGCAATCGCCGGCTGGTGATACTTATCACGAATTTCTTTTGAGACTTAAAATACAAACCTGAATCAGAATAAATCTAAACCCTAAAGTTGATTATAATTTGAAGTTCACTTTTGGATAAATCCAAAATAAAAAGCAAAATACCTACTGATAGTTGTTGCGACGTCGCAGAAATTTAGAACCAGACCAGCTAAATTAAACAAATGAAAATTTAATTTACAAAATTAACCAACCCAAGAGCTTAATGCTATATTTTATAAATTATTAATTTTTTTTTATGAAAAACTTTCGATTGGCCACTTCTAGCATATTTATATATAATACACCCCATGTGCACTTATTTGGACAAAAAATTTTCAAGTTTTCCAGCAAAAACGCCTACACACTGTGCACTTATTTGGACAATTTGCAGTTATTTGGACAATTTTTGGCTGGCGAAGTGTCCAAATAAGTGCACAGGAGGTGTAGTACATATTAGATATGTAGTGGCAGATATGCTAGAAGTAGCAAATCGAAAGTTTTTCATAAAAAATGTTACGGGCAAGTTGTAGAGCTCGTGAAACTGAGTCAAAAGATAATCTAAAAGTTAATTTTTTTCTTTAGTATTTTCTAGATAGTTAAACTCGAGTTGTTTCCCGCACGTCAAAAACTTTAATATTGCCATCTAGAAAATGCGGGAGAAAAGATGACGGAAATTCATGTAAAACGACGAGTAGTACGTTTTGCCATTTTTAGCTGCCAATTTTTATTTTTTCGAACCTGTAGCAGTGAAACCGACAACAATAGCTAACATAATTAACAACTGTATATTCTCGGCTTTATAACTTGCTCTATAATGATGATGTAATTCTCTTAGAAAGCTAAATGAAAGTCTAATAACTGTTTTATGTATGTCCATGAAACTCCGGGTCGCAAAATTCTGTGAGTTTTGTTCGGTTACTAACTCTTATACTTGTGGTTCGTCCAAATCAAATAAAATATTTAAACGGTGTATTTGGCATTTGCGCGGAAGAGTCCTTAAATTATTTCGAATGATGATCCAGCGGAAAAATAAGAGCCAGACGGGCATCATTTGACCACATCTGAAGCCAACGGTTAACCATCGTTGCTCCAGTTGTTTATTTCACGTTTTAAGCTATTTATCCGCCGCTTCTTTTTTATGTATGTGTCTATTAGGGTGTCCCAAGCTTTTAAGTATGAGAATACCAAAAATGATATGAAAAATCGAGAATATAAATTTTGTAGCTTTTGTGAAACTATTTTCGAAAAAAAAAAAATTTCGAAAATTTTCGAAAAATTTGCGTGAGGTCAAAAAATTTGCCTGTTTCGAATACGCAGTAATACCAGGCCAGTTTCGATACTCAATTTTTAGAGACAATACATCAACGATACCCCACGCCAAAAATAAGAGATGGTCTTGTCTTAGTATTCTAGAAAATTGCGTTTTTATCAGAAAATTGACGAAAATGGTCAAAATCGCGCCCTAGGGGTTAAAATTCGGGGGTCACGTAATGAGATTTTTTGATCACTGAACCATACTCTATCATCTGCTACAAAACGAAAATTGATATGGAGACCCTCGAAAAAAGCTTGGGACACCCTAGTGTCTATAGTGCATAGACTATAGACTATAGAATATATACACAACAGATGTGCGGTTATTCTTTTGGTTTTATATTATTTTTATATTATAATTTCTAATCGGCGGTTTTTTAAGGTCTTCCGGTCGAACCCCATAAACGGACACGATCCAAAACTAAGTAATAACAGGCCAAAATAAATATTTAACCATTTTTGATCAAAAAGAAAGTTTAATATGCGGTGAAAAAAAAACGCTAAATTATTTGGTAAACTATTAAATATTATTGATAATTACTAATTGGTATTAAAAAAATATTTAAAATCATTAAAAAAATTAATTTTCAAACACATATTATGGCATAGCAGCAATAGAATCAACGCTGTTTGAAAATGACATAATTAATTTATTGCAGTTTGCGTTGATTGCAAGAAAATTGCGACTATGCCATAATTATTGCGGAAGGTTGTCCGCATTGAGAATTAAACGCGTTTTTTTCGATGTTTTATTTATTATTATCTAACGGCAGTAAAAAACAACATAGAATAATCGATTACAAACTCGGAGAGCAAATAAAAATTTTACTTAGGTAATCCATATTAATTAATCATTTATCGAAGGTAGGAAACCTCACAAAAGGGGTTATTTGCAATTAATAGTTTTTACGCATATTTTATCTGTTATGGTTTTCCAAAATTGTTAAGTAGTCAACGGCTCATTAGCCCACAAAAAATGACCCCGTACGATACCCAGTTAACCGTTGAATTTGTGCTTTTGTGGTTAAATCGACCAAAACATGTCCAAGGGTGGTCGGAGAGCTTTCGAGAGTATGCTCATTCGATTTGCTCATACTCAGACAGTTAAAACAAATAAACAGAAACCAGGCTGATTCAACCAGCCCATCATTTTGGTTTTGTAAAATTATTGAAATAGATAGACATATCCTGACTATTAA
>SCLG01000001.1:1395465-1405554 GCA_004367875.1 Oikopleura albicans
GCTAAATTTTGATTGGACAAGTTTGTTGAGTATATTTAGTTGAAGCCCTTTAACGTACAATTTTTTTCCCATAATTGATCCTTGGATGATTACGAACACTTTGTCCGCTATGCGTGATTTTCTGGATTTTCTCGAGAAAAACAGTGCAAAATCGGTCGCCTTGGTGGGCGAATTTCCCGAGACCTGCTGTACGAAAATAGTGTTAAGTTCCCGTTATAGAAAGTTAACATTCGTCTTATTTATTTAGTTTAGTCAAATCAACCACTTAAAAAAGTGGTTTAACCGTGAGAGCCACATGTAGTCGAAATCGCACACCAATTTTAGCACCGGCGCATCGGGGTTAATACACATATTAATAATCAAAAGTTGTTGCACCCCCTTTTTAACGGATTTTTTAAAAGGAAAAATATATAACTTCATTATTTTAGAGCACGGAATTCTTCTTAGATGATGAATTATTTAACACCAATATTGATGAAAACGTGTTAAACAATTTCAGCGCAATTGGAGAAACCGGTTTTTTACCGGACTTCCGGTTGGTGAAAATCATAGGCGATACCGTCAATGTCATTTTCTGGAAAAATTGAGGGTAGTCAGCAATAACCGGTTTGCTCTACGGGGCCTTCTTATGCCTTAAATCGCCGAAAAGAGCGTCTTGTGTGCCTAAAACGCACACAGTTTCCCTGGGAGTTAAACATACCGCCGTTGAACAATGCAAAGGCCGAAAGCCTATGCTGTACAAATTATCAAGATACCTGGTACATAAAACACGTTGAATTTTACGCAAAACTGAAGGCCATCAACAAAATGAATCGGGTCTGTAATTCTTAATCGTCTAAAACTCGACATACATTACAGGCTGTCAATCATTATGGAAGTTTAAGTCTCAATTTGTCGGAAAGTTGTTGAATCCAAGATGACGATGTCTGTCACAGCTTTTTATCCTCAACTTGAACATCATGTCTATGGCGACATTTATACTCAAAACAGGCGCAATACGAAAAATATTGTTTCGGACATTGAATTTAGGACGGCCGTCAATTTTCAGATAAAATGAATGAGTTTTTAAATCCAGAACCTTCGTATACTTGTGTTTAATCAAACGAATAATCTACCATTATTTATTTGTATATTGAGTTTTAATAAAATTTCAATAGAAATGCACTTGAGACGATTTTCTGCGATAACCGCGACGCCTGAGCAACGCGCGGACCGACGGGGGTCCTTGGGAATTGGCCAGGTTTGTATTTTATTCAATGATAGCAATGAAATTTATAATAATTTACATTTATCTGTATTATATATTCAGTCAGCCCGATACAGGAAAACAAATAGCCGAGACTATGGAGGTAATAAATGTGGTCGTAACCACATCCGTAAAATATCAATGTTGATAATGGTTGTCAGGTTTTTTCCCTAAAACAAGAATGAAAAGTCGTTAATTACGATGTAGAGTCCTGATTTTGTTGAGTGCTACATTTATCTTATCAAAGTACCGTTAGCTTAACTCACAGGGGGTAGTGCGTGTTAATAGACACGCAATTGGTTTTTTCGTCGATTTAAGGCATATGGAGGCTCCGTAGGGCAAAACGGGTATTGGTGACCCCCCCCCCCTCAACTTTTCGAGAAAAGTCGATTGACGGTATTTTTTGCGTAGGTTGGAGATTTCAAACAGCTCTCTAGGGGGCCCTGGTGGCCCAAATCAATTTCTGAATAGTCAGATCGACGTAGTTTGACTAGCTCTACGACTTGGTTTTACCAGTTTTTTTGAATTATTGCGAAGGATTGTGAATTTTTTAAGTGAGTATTTATTTACACGCATTTTCCCCCTACGGGTTCCCGAAAACTCCTTCCCCTGAGAGTTAAAGTGTTATTATGTACATTTGAATGTCATCTTCAATGGACTGCGAACGTTACATTGACGGCCTGTCCGATCACTGGGCTTAAGATTTTGAAAGTAACAACTACGTACGGGCATCAACATTAACTGTCTAGCTCAAGACGTTTACGTCTAAGTTTACGTCTAACGCCTGTGAGTTATTCCGACCAGATTCTACTAACGATAAAAGGTTAAATAACATAAACTTATTGAAAATGTAAATGTTATTATATTAAAAGTGGACTTCTTACATGACTGATTTTTTCTGTTTCTACCAGTACACATACGCTTGTTTAATTTACTAAATTAAGCTCAGTATGCATCAAACTCAACAAAAAACAAGAAATTTCACAATATGACGGTGCCAAATGCGGCCGAATTTCGACAAATATTATTGGCCGGAATGATGACTTTATTTTTCGTTTCATCAATGCTACTCGTCTGGACGTTTTCTGTACTTGTGCCGTATTTGAGAGGTAAAACGCATCAACCAGCAGAATGTATATTAGTCGGTATACAAGGCGTGCCCAAGGAAAAAATAAAACATTATCAAAACCAATTGAATCACCAACGAAGTGATCAAGGTTATAATAATTATCATTGGCTGGGTAACCTAGCAACGCGAAACGACAATCAGCAATTTCTTCATTTTTTGCACAGAAAATTTACCAATACAACCTCTGACTAGATTTTATACAAGCCCTTAACCAGTTATCTTAACACAATTGGGTCATCTAAACACTTTTCGAAGCAAAAACATATCTCTGTTTTCAATTATCTTCCCAAATTCCCTACCCAATTATGTAACAAAATTTAATTATCTTAACACTTTTTTTATGAAAAACAGTATTTGTCTAAGATAACTGGTTAGTTGGTGCATATCACATGCAGCATATGCAATAGAAATGTTTTTCATGAACTAAAACAAATTTTTATTTTTTCAAGATCTGCTGGTCTAACGATTTTTTCAAGAATGTTCAATTTGATGAGATGAATTGGGTCAGTGATCAATAATTTTCCATGAATCGGTACTTCAAACTGGGATTCTCCCAAATGAGTCGATACCGTTGAAATAATAGATTCTATTTTTATAGAGTAGTTGTGGCGATGGAGCATGTAGAATGATTGATGGCGAATCTAATTGTATCCAGTTTTACATACGTAGCATAATGGCAAATAGCACTTCGAGTTTAATAAATCATGAGAAAGTTTACATTTTGCATCTTGATGAAGTGGATATCTCGGGAATGTGTCAATCTCAATTGCATTGTTCATTAAAGCCTTCAATGTCAATATGCGCACATTATCGCACGGTGGGCAAAATTCTCAGAACTACAAGATAACCAATTTTTGTTAAGATAACTAGTGTCAAGATAACTCGTTAGGGATATATATCGTCCTGATTTTATAACGCGAAAAATTTGATTGTGGAAAATTTGATTGTGGAAATGCATATTTCCCCTTAAGTGCGGCACTTGAGAGGGGGAGGACTGTAATACAAAAAAATTTTAAAAAGAAGGAAATCGCGTTTCGGTGATTTGCTTTTCGGTTATTGGCTGAGCGCACTCAAAAAAGACCAATTACTGGCCACATAGGCCTCAGACGCCCTGTCAAGCAACGTTACCAAAAAAATGGTAACATTATTTATTTTTTTCGCGTTTGAAAATCACTGCAGTATATCCTTTTTCCGCTAAAAGTGGACGTTCATTGCCGCTACCTCATTCCTCAGTTTTCTGAATGTGGTAGCGGTAATAAACGTCCACTTATAACGGAAAAAGGATATAAACGGAATAAACAAAAACTGATCGGGGTTGAGTTTTCCGTTTTTAAAAACTGATTAAGTAAAATGAATGAAAACAGTGCCGCATGACACTTTCGGGAGCACATTGGGTGATTGAAGAGAGATAATCTGAGTATTTTTTTTGTGGGATTTTGCACACCTTGCATTGTGATTGCAATGCGCTTGTTGAACAAACGAAGACATTTTTTTCAAACGTGAAAACAATTCGCCTTGGCCAACGCAGGTACTAATAATATAAAATACTACAACGTCGTTGCTATCAGTTTCCTTACCTCTTGGACGTTTAAATTCTAACAAATTTAGTAAATGTTGGATCGATGAAGAACGAGGTCGACTGGACGGAGCCCTGGCTAGACGACAGATGATTTCATTTTTTCAGCCAAAAGTATTTCATGCTGTTTTCTGGCCCTTACTCGGCTTCACTGTCTCAATATTATCTTGTTCGGTATTTTGGTGGAGAAATCGGTATCGAATTCGGGCATTTACTCAATCCGGGTAATCTCGTGCCATAATAAACCAGTCTATGTACCACTATTATAAGATCGATTAAGGCTGAATTTGGGACGCAATTAGCGAAATAAAAAAGGGGGCCTTGGAAGAGGTAGACGTATTTTTCAGTACGCGAACATTTAATTTGGTTCACCTCTAACCAATCACGTCAATGTAAAATGAGATGACCTCTTCCATGGCCGTCTCTTTTTTTTATTTCGCTAATCGCGTCCCAAATTCAGCCTTAATCGATCTTACTAGTTACTATAATTAAAAAACAGTCTATAATTTATATTGCAATCTAGTAATGTAGATCAAATAAGATGGTTGAAATACTCTGCGTTGGAAACCAAAAAGTACTTATATGGGTACGTTTAAGTTGAATGCAAAAAAAGCTTCATTGCGTCTTAAAAATGAGTAATTAATGGTTTGTAACGTATAACTGATCTTACATTCTTATTGAATGTGGTCATTTATTGCCACATGGTTTGTTTTATTTAATGAATATGTCACTCTAAAATAAAGCACTCGGAGTAGTTATTTTATTAACATAAGTGAGCCATCAACATACGCGGTACTGTTTTCTAAATGCTTTTAACACCTACTAACCCCCATTACAATAAATAACCCCTCTTGTTCGAATACAGATGGCTTTTTGACTCAATTGGCAATGTAAATAAAACCGTGGGGAACGCCAAGTAATAGCAAGTAAAGGTAGGTAATGGCGATGCTAAAAAAATCAATTAAAATCAAAAATGCCTCCATATATTACATTAATGATAGGCAACTGTTAAATGATAATGTTAAAACCAGAGATGCCAAAGTTCTGTTCTAAATTTCAGAACAGAACAGAACGGTCGTTCGATTTTGTGATGGTTCTCCAATTTTCGTGTGATGGCAATCGAACGTTCTAAATGGCCGTTCTGTTCTGTCTCGTGATGGAAAAATGCCCCAGAACGGTGTTCTTGCGTTCTTTTGTTCTATTGCCGTTCTGTTCTCAAGTTCGCAAGTTCTGCGAAAAAACAGAACTTTGGCATCTCTCGTTAAAACCGTATTTGAGGATGAAAATCGGCTTTTCAAGAAGTAAAGCTCATTTTAGTTACTAAAATTGTGATTATAGACGCTAAAAGGTCTATTTATATCTCGATGTATCCACTAAATGGATAATCGACTATAAATACCGTTATAATATTTGAGCTTATTTTGAGGGTAGATACTTTATTACAACATGGGTTACTTTTTTTATACTTGTTTTAATTTTTTACTGGTGACCGCTGGTAAGTTCAAAAATTTCAAGAAAGAAAAAAAAAGTGTAATCAGTTATGGATCCCTTATTCATTTTGAAAGATATACAATTTTGCCGGCCATATATACCGGGCATTTTTGCGGAAAGGAACTGAATGACATTTTATTTGAATGAAATGGCTGTCTAGCTTAAACTGTGTTTTTTATGCATAATTCAACCGCGTTTGACCTTGGGTCCGATAGCAGTGCGACTTGAAAAGCATCCATAACTGCGCCTGGAATGTACATGAGTTTGTCGCATAATCAGAACACTAGCTTAAAACATATTCACTTTTAAAGTTACAAAAAAACTTTTAGGGGCATCTAAAGCTCGTCACCGTCGTCAGTCAAATCACAAAATGAACAGACTACTTCGCCGAAGCGGAAGGTAAATATACACGGGTAGTGTTTGAAATTGTGGTGTATACGCATTTTAAGGCTGGTAGAGTCGGTCTGTTTAAAAAAAGTTTCAAAAAACCTTATTTTGAGCAGGGCACACATTCTAGAGGGTGAAGTAATATAGATGCTAAGCCGTTTTTGGTTCGCGAGTGCGCTGGGCGAATATAAGTCACCAAAAACGGCTTAGCATCTATATTAGCTCACCCTGTATCAATTAAAAAACGCCATGTCCACCTTTTCCCATCTTTTGGAACAATTTCGCATTTTTTCACCCACCTTAACTGGATATTGCCAGTTGAATTCGAGCCTGAATTTGGCAATCCGGGTTTCTTATTCGTGTTTGTTCGTTTACCCTGTCATAGTTTACCCTGTCATAGGGTCCCTATCTATCATATACTATGATTCATACTGTTTAATTTGTTTTCGTAGAACAACAGAGGGCGATAATATCCAGCTGAGAGCCGATCCACGGTGTGGTTCATCTTGCTGGAGATTCAACGAATATGAAAATAAGTGCGAATTGCGACATGAAGACCTCTCTTGCTATAGTCTCATGTGTAACTGGGATTCCATGAGTTTAGCTTTTCCCTCCAAACTTTTTACGATCAAAGATGATCAAGTTATGTGCTACAAATGACATTAGTTAATGAATAATGAAAAGTGACGGTCTGAAAATTTGAGACAATCTTGACACCAAAATTTATAACGCCAAATTTGTATCACCTTTTCCCGAAATTCGGGATAAAAAATCTCATATAAAAAGCGTAAATAAAGTCAAGCTTAAAACTACGTGTTCAAAATTTTGGTATTAAAAAGATGCGTATTCTATAATTTTTCTCCGTTAACAGTCATGCGCATATTGGGTAGCTAGCTACCCATTTTCACTTTAATTCTTAATAAAAAGAGAACGGCTTGTGATCATAAAAAACGGACAACGGTTTTGAAATCAAAAACAAATTTTACGTTTTAATATGGCGAAAAATATTTTTTTTAGAAAATTGTTTTTACATTTGGGTCCGTGGATGACGAGGGTTAAGGTTGAAAATCACTCTAGTGAGAGAAGGAGAACATGGCTTCAAAATAAAATAATAATCAAAAAAAAAATCCGTTGGTTGTTTGGAGCGCTAGAGAAAATTGGGTAGCTAGCTACCCCTATGCGGATGACTGTTATAGTAAACTCGATGCGCATGACTGTTAAGTTATTTAAAGTGTTTTAATTTTTTTTTGAACAATTTCGTGTTAAAATATTTCATGTTAAAGCTCAATAATTTTATACCGTGGTTATATTCTATTTCTTGAAAATTGTCTCGCGTTCAATATTTGAGCCATATTCATGAGTCAAGGAGTCAACTTTAACGAAATTTGATTTCTGGCATAATAATAATAAAATCCATGGTACACTCCTTGATTCCAAAAGGGGCGTTTCCGTAACGGGCGTTTATCCCATAACGGCCGCTTTTTTCGTCAAAAACGGCCGTTTACCCCATCGTTTACCCCATCGAGAACCGAAAATGGCCGTTATGGAATTAAGGACTGTAATAATAAAAAAATCCATGGTACCGTATTAAAAATAATCTTAACTTTATGTTTGAAAAATTTTCGTTTTCCATTTATTTTTATTCGAGCACATAAATAGAGCCCAATCCATTTCATGATAATGGCGCTAAAGCGCACTTTCGTCACAAAGCGTGGCGCGTCAACTGTTTGCTCGGAGAGTGCGGAATGAGCGTATCCACGCGTCAAATCGCCGGCGAGAGTTATTTAGTTTTTGGCTTTCAAATGCAGGCAAAACTGAAACCATTTCGTGTGAAGGGCATGAATTTTTTCATGGAAGATAAATTTCAATCAACGGTTACATTTGAATGCGCGTACAAACAGGAGGTGAAAGTTTCCAGCGCTGATTTTGTCGTTCACGAACTTAACGCGGCGGATAGGGTTGTCAACTATGGCGATCTCAACGAAGGATTTAGTTAGGGTGTCTTAGATTTATGATTATGAAAACGTAAGGCATATGTTATACTTTGAGTATACGGTTCTTCGAGAATTTTTTTTAATTGTTTCCCAAAAATTACATTTCTGGAAATTGACCGAACAATGCTCTTAAGTGCCAAAATGAGTTTGTCCTTTGATTTTTTTATTAACATATGATGATCTACGGGTCGAACTGTGACATATATGTCAAGTTCGGAAAATTCTATTTTCTCGTGCAAAAAAGTCGAAAACATCCAATTAGTTTTTTGAGATTTTTTTAATTACTACCTGTTGAGTTTCATGAATATCGGCCGAGCATTTTTAGTATTCTGTGTCGGAATACTTTAAAATGATATTAAGGCCAATTTTCCCTTTTCAATTTGAACTGAGGTGCCTTTCTTTCTCCCCTCTTTATAAATGCAGAATTAATAAAAAAAGGCGCGAAAAGAGGAATCGAACCTGCGGGCAAAATTTCAAAAAAGTTTCAACTAAAAAGGGAGAAATTGGTCTTTTTATGATCTTAAAATATGCTGAGACGGTATACAGAAACCGTACATGTACTAGAAACGCTCGGACGATTTTCATGAAACTCAACCAGTATTATAAAATTTTGAAAAAAAATTTACAAACATTTCGGTACGCGTAAAAGTTAGAAAATGTTCAAAGTTTTTATACTTCATTTGGTTGGGTAGTCTGTTAATTTCACGAAAATAATCTCACACCCTAATGATAGTATTAACGTTTTCCGTGATGCAAGTATGGAGAACGTAATTGACAAAAATGGCATATTTATTGGTAAACCGGTGTATGTCAACGTCAACTGGTCAGTCGACACTTTATTCGATTTAGTCTCATTTTATGTCGACGAATGTAGCGTCGACGTTTTTACAATGGATCCGATCAATCTCATCGAGAAAAATTGCTATGCCACAGCCCTGGAAACCGTTCAAATGAGCCCAAGGAAAATTGTGCCCAAAAATTTCAATTTCAAATTTAGAAGTTTCATCATTGGAAGTGGCGCCAGAACGATGGAATTGAAAATAAACTGTACAATTTTAGTTTGCAGCGTTTTAGACGAAAAGTGTGGGAAAATGATTTCCACCAGTGATTCTCAATGTCCAAAAAACAACTATCTACAGTATAAAGCAAATTCTACTGATAGTTTCGAAACTTTATAGGACATGAAATAAGCTGTCTTCGTATTGTTTTTTGGCAATAATTTTTCACTCTGTGTATTTCCGATACGAAAAATAAATTTTAAATTTTACCGGTAAAATTGGTGGGGTTTCTTGATTGGCCTAAAATGCATCTCCGGTCAAAATTTGAGGTCTTGACGATGACTTTCAATTTTGACCGTAGACAGCCTACATATGGCACTGTCGGGAGTCCGACTCGAGACCAGTGTTGTAAATTTGCGTTGGGGGTAAATTTTGGGTAAATTTGGGGGTAAATTTGGAGGTTAATTTGGGGTAAATTTGGTAGTAAATTTGGGGGTAAATTCGGGGTAAATTTACGTTGGGGGTAAATTTACAACACTGGTCGGGACTACGACAGGAAATAAACAAAAACCGGACCGCAAGTTTTATTATTTATTATTAGGCTTTGAATTGTGCTTGTCTTTGAGCCACGGGACGTAGCCCACGGTTTGCCCATGACTCAGAGCAATCTAAAAAAACTGCCTTGTATTATTGCTTGCCTTGTATTATTGCTAACACAGCTTTTCCCACAACAAACAAAATGTACCTAACAGGCTGCAACCGGTCCCAACAAGTATGTGAAAATACAAGTATGTGAAAATCATCAAGTAATTGTTCATTAGACGTTATACAGACTCTAGTTAAATACGTGTCTGAAAAAACTGTTTCAAGGTGATTGAGTAATTTGGCAGCATATTTCATTTTGTGGTTTATCAATATGCAGTTAAACCAGTTATTAATACAGTTTAAAATATGGATTCATATAATTATTTTTTGGATGTCACATAGTCTACTGTATGTGTTATTGGATTTAAAATATCGAGCATTTTATCCGGCCTCTTTTAGACAACTCGGGATAGAGACAAATCGGGTATTCGTATCAGTTTTAATAATTAGCTCCCAACTTGAGTAGATATAGAAAACTATTAGTTTAAAACGCTAAACAAGTAAAACAAAACGGGCACAGCTGGAATAGGTTTAATATACAAAAAATATATTTTCACTTTTGTCACAGACCACCCACAGAGCCTTGAACTTGACAAAAATCGAAAATTATTACCGCTACTTGT
>SCLG01000001.1:1405831-1422930 GCA_004367875.1 Oikopleura albicans
GACGACTATATTTATAATTAATATCTCCGCCATTGAACTGGTTGTTGGTTTACTTTTTATCCGTTCGTTATTTTATTGTCTCTTTTATGAGCAACGGTTATAATTTAGTCCTATAAAAATATTGACATGTTCCAGTTAAAATTGAAACTGCTCGTGGCCCAGTTCAGCATTGTTGATACGCATTTTTGAAAAGGAATAATTTATTTCGCGACCTGATTTGTCATATAAGAATAAATTGGCTTGCCGACAAATGCTTGACGCATGGACAACGTATAACATATTATTCTTCAAAAGGAAAGATCTATTTCAAATCTTGCCTAAAAAACGCACGTCTTTGAGAGTATATTGAAACGCAAAAAAAGTAAGTAAAATGGACTGGATATGGATTTGGCCATATGTCTGGACCTCACCGGTATATATTTGGGTCATTGTTATGCTTCTTATAATAACCGTCATGCTTGTTTGGGTAAATATCTTTTATTGCGCTTTCGTGCGAAATACAGCACCGCCTGAAGTTATCAATATAATAAAATTTCGTTGAAATAAGTGTATAGAATATGGCTGATTTGTTACATAAGTTATGTTAGATAACTGGCTAAGAGAAATGAAATTGAGCCATAACCACCAATTTTTTTTTCGAAAAAAACGACGTAAAATTTAAAAGTGGATTGTGGTCGACTTATCCATTTTTGGCCCAAGTTCACCTTGTCACGTGATAAATTTGATTTAAGCAACCAAACGTTAAAATTTTGCTTTTTTGTCACGCAATTCAATAGAATCTAGCAAATACGTGAGAAAAAGGCGGGAATTCATATGACACGCTGAGTATTGGAACCGTGATTTAAACGTGATTGTCGAAATCTTGAACTTTTCATCAAATAACCCTCTCTTCAGTCGGTACCTTTAAGGTACTACTTTGTACACATAAAAAAACTGTGTAAAATGGGCACAAGTGGCGTTAATTAACTTATAATTAAGACTAAATGGTATCTACAACAATGGTCAATCCGAATGCAAACTCAAGGATCGCAATGGAATCCATTAAGCCAGAGCTTAAAGTTGATCAAAAAAAATTCGAAAAAACAAACTTTAACCCGTTCTATAAAAGACTATCACTTTATTGCCAAACAAAATTCGATCGATCCGAAAAGCTTTGTTTAAGTAAGCGCCTAGTTAAATCAAAAACAAACGTTTCCCCGGTTCTTTGCCAAACCTAAACAATGCATATGTTTTGCGTAAAATATTTAAAGCAATATACTTCGGTAGGAGATTAACCCCCTAAAAGCATTGATAGAATAAAAGAAAGTCAGCATACAAAACCTGCGCCATTTTTTAACAAGATTTTCGCAAAAAAAAACAATTGATACGAGACTGGTCAACTTTTCACTCTCAAAGCAATTCTAGAAATTATTTTATGGTTAGATTAAGGTGTGTCAAACCTCAAAATTTGACAATTTTCTATTCTTGAAATTAATACGGAAATTATTCGGGGGAATAATTCTATCGCTTTTCTCTTTTACAAGATAGATTAAGATAAATATGAAAGAAATGTTATACACATGCATAATTCGAAAACAAAGAAAAATAATTGTGAAAAAGATTAAGATTAGATTCTAGAATACAAAATTCGCAAATTTTGAGGTTTGACGCACCGTACGTTTATAAAATAACAACAAATTATAAGGGCGACTCGTTTTGGCGTTAGAGAGCATGTTATAGACCATTTTTAGCTAATTTTCTCCATTTTTAAGTTTCACCAATTTCGGAGTTCGTCATTTTCGGTTGGTGCCCCTTAAATATATAGGTACAATCAGGGCTCGGCATAATTGGCTATTTTTTTGGCTCGGCTCGAGAGGCATTTTGACAAATATTTTATGTTTGATTTTTCATTTTCGAACTTGTATAACCAACCGGTTTACTTTTATAAATTCAATCTCTTTAATTAACATTTCGCTGCGATTTAGAAGCTGTACAGTAATGCCTCGCAAACAAGAGTCTCACGTTTTATGTTACTCGTACAAATCTGATAAATCATGTCATTTAAGCTATCAAACATTATTACGAAGTAATTATTCTATAAAGTGAAACGCTAAATACATAAAAGTGTTGTAGTTTTCATTGTCCTCCGTGTTCATTTTCGCTTTTTTTGATCCAGATTTTCTGATGACAATCCACAACAATGCTTTTCTCCTTTTCGCCCATCACTCGCCATAATCATTCCATTAAATCCAGAATCGCTTTTTTACGAACATTTTCATTTTTTTTTACTAAAAAATAAAACAAACGTCACTCGTTGTTATTGCTGCGCAAAAAAAGTGGTACACGAAAAACAACAAGAACAATCTGGAAGTACTGGTGACCAACACGTGGTCGAGAGATCACTTGGAGATCACTTTTTGGGATCACTTTGAGATCAAATGGATGAAACAAGACGGGTAGTTCTCAGTCGCCCTGTAACTGTTGAAGAAGATAACTTTATACGGTAAACAGCATTGTAGTGTATATTTCTATGGGAAACAAAAAATACCCTTTCAAAATCACCGATATAAAATAGGTCCGTTATCTGCATACATGTATAATTTTGGGGTCCATAACTGTATTGTTTTTTGACAAAAAAAAACAATGAGAAGAAAAAACCTCGAAAAATATTCGAGTTCTTAGAAATTTGAGATAAAAATCACCGAGGCAATAGTTTTAAGAGCGTTAGATAGATGAAAAAGGTCCAAATGAAGCACTATGACGTGTATGAGTTAAATAAGATAATGTAACACAATGAAACCATTCTTTGGTCTTTTTTAGCAGTTGCATATATTCAGATTATGATTTAAGGATGGTTGTTCCCAAACGTAATTACCATAAATTAAACTTCAGATTCGCATCCTTAAGTATTTAAAGACGGAAAACTATATCGATATTGAAATTTTGGTGGTAAATGCTGATTTTTACGAACCGGTTCATTTTTAGCGGTTGTAAGTGTCAGAATCAAAAGCTCCGTGGTCAAATACCCCTAGTAAAATGTTTTTCGGCAACATATGAATAACTCTATTTTCGTCAAAAATTATTAATTAGTTCTAATTATACTGTTTTCAAATGGCAAAGATGGTAAAAGCATTGTAATGACAAAATAAATAGAACGTCAGTTTCAGAGACATCGAGGATTCTACACACGTCAAGATTTATTGTTTTTCTGTTTCCTTTTTCTGCATATCGAAGAAAAATATTATGATTATATAGTAAACTATAAAATAATAAAAATAATTTCACAAAAAATTGATGAATATTATTAGTGAAAACGTCGAAACGGTGGAAAATGGCACGACAAACTTCAAAAGTAAGTTTGAGGGCTCAAAACGACAAAATCACATGCTTAAATACAGAGGTAAAATGATGACTTAAAAAATTAACCGTGTGTTTCTACCACTAATTTCATTTATATTGTGTTACACAGGGTGCGCCGTTATATTTCACCTTTTCCCGCTCGTGCTGTTATGTTTCACTTTTTTTCACAAATTATTTTCAGGTTTACATGTTGAGTCCTACACCGTTATCTTTCATTATTTTTTTGTGAAATATAACAGCGGACCCGGTGTATATTAATATGGTTTTGGAACCGTTTTTTCGCCAAAACTGTTTTTCAATGTTTCTTGAAATAATATTTTAACACGGTATTTTTTCAGCATGGATTCACTTCTAGGTATAAGCTTAAAAAGTTGGTTTTCGTAAAACATGTTTTTCGGATTCAAATAAATAGGTTACTTCAAAGTGTTTTTTCAAAGGGTTAAACAATTGGGACAAAAAATTTTTGCAGATGTGATTTATTTTTCTAGCTCTATCGATCTGCAAAATTAGTTTTTTTATTTGGGGAGGTCCAAAAAAAAGTTGTAATTTGATTTTGAGAACCACCAATATTAAAAAACTGAATGTACATGGGTTTGCGAATCGAACACGTCATCAATTTAATCTCCCCGAGAACACTTTGTGATTATGTACTCTCTATAGCTTATTTAAGCGTTAAGCTGAAGTATTTGTTTATTCTGAACAGAAGGCATTGTCTGTATTTTTTTTTCACTCCCCGCCTATTTTTGTGTTCTTTAATTATATCCACTCATCCAGAACCATGTAAAAATAACCACTTAATCGCCCTTAACAATGAACAGTTTATCTCTAAAAAAATCTGGGCGACTAATCTTTGACAATTCTATTTTACATTCTTTTAATTTTTTTACGGTGTGGTTTTCGAGAAAGTAATTAATTATTCGAGTTACGAAATAATTGTTAAACACTTCCGGCATTACTGCAGTAATCCGCACGTTTTTTTTCAAATGGATTTTATGTCAAATGAGAAACGCGATTATGTTCGTTTTTACTTGGATGGTCACGGTGAGAATTAAATCCCGAGTACGAATTTTTGGGGGTGCCGGATACAATCATCAAATATCGATTTGCGAAAATGTTAAATTCGTCGAAAGTGTGTTTCGAATGTGAATTTTCGACGAATTTAACATTATTGGTTTTTCTTACGTTAGTCGAGTTTAACATTTTCTATTAATTATATTTTCAGAAGTTTATTATTTTTGAGAGTTTACAATTAATGTTTTTAACATTTTTAGAACTAATATTTTATGATTGTAATNATAAGTTACTACAAATTATGGCGTTAAAAATTTACGACTTAACCATAATAGTTGGGACAAACTGACTATATACAGTCTGCTCAGAATTGCATTAAAACTCGTTTTTTCTTTTCGCGTCCCCCGCTGCTGCGCAGGCATTTGAGATAGAGTGCGGGTGAAATTGGGAGGCTCCCCATATGTTGAGTCCTACGCCGCGGCGTTATGTTTCATTATTTTACGTGAAACATAACGGCGCACCCGGTGTATATTAATATGGTTTTGAAACATTATTTTTACCAGAACTAAATGTTTTTTAAGTAAATTACCATTTCTAAGTTAAACCGAATAACCAGTGACTGGTAGAACCAAGATCAAGGTCCGTTTTTTCAATATTTCTTGAGAAAATATTTTAACGGATTCACTTTTATAGGCAATAAAAAATCTTTTTCGTAAAACATGTTTTTCGGATGCAAATAAAGAGGTAAGATCAATGGAATTTTTTTGCTCTAACCACTATATGACAAGATAGGACATTCAATAAAAACACTATCTCTCATTATCTCCTCTTAGATGACGCATTATTTTAATTTTAAAGACTTTTGGATGATTTTTCCAGGTCGTCCTAAAATTGCGACCCGTCGATCCCTTGAATGACGCCTGCTCAGAAATCTGAAAATATTTGAAACCACCAATATTGAAAAAAACGGAATGTACATGGGTTTGCGAATCGAACACGTCATCAATTTAATCTCCCCGAGAACACTTTGTGATTATGTACTCTCTATAGCTTATTTAAGCGTTAAGCTGAAGTATTTGTTTATTCTGAACAGAATGCATTGTCTGTATTTTTTTTTTCACTCCCCGCCTATTTTTGTGTTCTTTAATTATATCCACTCACCCAGAACCATGTAAAAATAACCACTTAATCGCCCTTAACAATGAACAGTTTATCTCTAAAAAAATCTGGGCGACTAATCTTTGACAATTCTATTTTACAATTTTTTAATTTTTTTACGGTGTGGTTTTCGAGAAAGTAATTAATTGTTCGAGTTACGAAATAATTTTTAAACACTTCCGGTATTACTGCAGTAATCCGCACGTTTTTTTCCAATGGATTTTATGTCGAATGAGAAACGCGATTATGTTCGTTTTTACTTGGATGGTCACGGTGAGAATTAAATTCCGAGTACGAATTTTTGGGTACTAGGGGTTTGTAACTTTGTAAGTACCATGTGGTAAAAAAGCGAACCTGGTACTAAGTTATTATGACCAGGGTTGAGATTCTCAACTTGAGAATATGCGTTGGGCGTATGGGCATTACCAATTGGGGCCCGTATTGGGGCCGCATTGGGGAGTTGGGTTGGGGCCCCAACGCCAACGCACATTTTTTTTAATTTGCCAAAACCCAACACGATTTCTGTTGACACCACCCTAACCCAACGCAAAATTTGCCCAAATTTTTACAAATGTGACTAGGCTTAATCAGCTTCTGCTGTGCCCTATTGTACCAATGTTATGAAAGTAGCCCTGACTTCATCGGGCTACTTTTGGAGAAAATTTTTTTTGAAAATTCGAAGACTTCTTACAGTTACGATGTACAATGTGTATAATGTTTGATTAATGAACAAACCAAATGTTAGACTAACAAACGCTTCGACCGATTTTTTTCGAATTCGAAATTAATTCGGAATTTATTTAGCCAGCGATACAAACTCAGATACGCACCTTCGATTACCGCCAATTAACAATAAAGGTAGGTGTATCAAAAATCCAGTTATCGAATAATAATAATTTGTATTTTCGAAAAATGGTTATTGAACTGAAAATTAAAAAAATGGAGAGAACCCTAACTGTATTGGAAATCGCTCGTGTTAATAAAATTGACTTAGTTTCAAAAAGAGACCCGTTCAAGACCTAGATAAAAATAAGTAAAAACTTAAGCTGATTATTCATTTTCTTTAACTGTGCAGCTGAATTAACATTCGATTGACCTAACAACGGTAACCTGTCTATTTAACGCGTCTAAAAAGAGTTCAAGAAACAAGGTCACTCATGATGTGTATTATCTCATTATAGTAACCCACAGATTATACTGGATGGCATCTTAGAAGAAAAAAAATAAGAAATGGACAGGTCAAATTTTCGAAAAAAAACTGTTCTGGCCAAAATGTTCTCCTCGAAAAGTTAGCTTTTAATATTTTTGGAAAATCGAGGCCAAGTTCAACGGGTCACGTGATAAATTAGGATAAAGGCATGGTTTTTGACCAAACGAAAAACACGATATCTAGGGGTTAAATGATTTTTTTCAACTTTTTATGGGTTTTTTGAGGTAATCAATTTCCAAAAATATTTCCAAAAATATTAAAAGCTAACTTTTCGAGGCGAACATTTTGGCCAAAACAGTTTTTTTTTTCGAAAATTTGACCTGTCCATTTCTTTTTTTTTTTTTTCTTCTTACTAATCATCAAGTTTTTTACAGTCAATATGCCGTTGTCAGGCATTTTTGTTGTTGTACTTCAGTGGGATAACTGCGCAGAGCGGTGAAAATGACGACTGGAAATTGTAAAAATGTCTGACAGTTGATACAGTACTACGTATTTATCACCACTACATACACTCCTAACCAGTTATCTTTAAAAATAGTGTTATCTTAACACTTTTTGGAATAAAACGTATCACCAAAATTCATTTATCTTGACACTTTTGAAACAAAATAGTCCTTAAGATACACACGATGCGCAGTTAACCGCCACCCTCTTAACCGCCACTTTTGCAGTTAACCGCCAGTTAGGGGTCCCACTATTTTCCAGCGTTCACGCCTACGCCCTGCGCAGTTAACCGCCAGTTTGCAGTTAACCGCCATTTGGATTTTCACATTTATGAAAACTTTCCATAAATTTTGGGAAATTGTGGTCAAAAATTGAACCTGAGTTATTAATTTTACTAATTTATGTCAATGATAAATGCCTGTTTTTGTCCTAAATTTTCGTCAACTTACTTTGTTAGGCTAGTTCAAAAACAAAACAAAAATGTTTTTTATTCAGTACATACCCTTTGTTTATAACAGCCTTTGTAAAAAACGCTATACTGAGGTTCTTATAAAATCTAATTATGTTTTTTCAATGGTTAATTTCAAAACATTACGAACACATTTAAAATTTTCAATAATTTTTCAATTAGAAACTTCAGTATAAAACCATACATTAATTTAAAACTTTAAATTCAATTTATTCTATTCAAAATTTGAATTTCAAATACACAGGTTAAGTACTTAACCGTCCATTACTTAACCGTCCGGAACCGGCTTAACCGTTCACTTTTCAGCTAATTTTTTTTCAGAGCTAACGCCTACGCCCTACCGGCTTAACCGTCCAGTTTGGCTTGACCGTCCGTTTTTTAGTAAATTATTTTGAAAATTTTCTCTTTGTTTCTCAAAAATTGATGTCATATAGCAATATTAAAACTTTTTCAATGGTCAATTGAGTAAAAAAGTGTAAAATAGTAAGAAATAACAGTCATAGAAAAGAGTCACGTGTTATAGGAGATCAAGTTTTTATATAAAAATNTTACCAAATTGTCGAGCTGGCCTCAATCATTATCTAAAACTTAACTTGCCTTACTATAACCCCTTAAAGTGTTGTTTGAAATTGTCAACCTACGCAAAATAACATTTTTTTTCGGTATCATTTTTACCGCCTACACGATGTCTACCATATCTACCACTGTTATTAATCTAGGTCAATCGAGCGCAGGCACTGCGTTTTAATAAGATAAGACGAGATATGTCAGTTTCCAATTACTCAGTCGCGCCTTATTTGCCTAAGCGTTATCGTAACAGTCGACTGTCAAACTTTGGGACAGGAGGCTCCCTGGATAGCTCAATGAGCGGTTATGGGCAACGGTAAACAACAAAACGTCACCTTGAACGCAAAAAACAAATTATAATAAAATCTGAGTACAAAGCCTAACCTTTGTTATAATATATGAACTTTTAATCATAGTGTTAAATTTAAGCCTGGCTTTTTGTTTAGAAATACAATTATAAAAAAAGTTGTTATCATAATATTGTATACTCCAGCCATCTATATAAGTGAACAACGTAAAACCAGAAAAAATTGTTAACTTGAACTTCGTTAATTCACTAGAATTTTGTGAGTTTAGTTAGGTAGTGCGTGGGCGGAAAACCGAAACAATATTACAAAATTGTTAATATAACTCGCGTTTGAAAGTTTTTTCCATTAATGGATCATTAGATACACGGGGCCCCGCGGGGAGCGCAAAGTAGGGTTAGGTTTCGTGTTTTTTCTCACTCTTACTTGGCGTGCCATTTCTTGGCGTTCCCCCTCTAAACCAGTTTTTACCGTTAAAAGAACACTACACCGATCAGGGGGTTCTTCGCCTACACAATCGAGACACTCGCGCATGACGGACTCCCAATATTCGGCGGTTCATCCATTATCAATTAAAAGTCACGATGAAATGTATTTTCACGGAAAAACAAGATGGACAAAAGATCGAATTCGATCGAAAGTTGGCAGTATGGATAATTACTATCATGTACCGGGCGGCGGCGACAAGGACATACATGAAATTAAATATCATGTTAATGCACCAAATACAATATCCAGCCGGGTAAGTGACATGTGCATCGATATGTATTAATTTTCCCCAAAAACAATCCATTTTTATCATTGTACAGTATCACGAAAATCTATACACAGGGTGCGCCTTTAATGGGTCATCCGTTCACCGGCCAAAAATCCAGCTACGGTATGTCAAAGCTCAAAATTTGCCAAATTTGTATTCTAGAATTAATACTCAAATTCCATTGCTTTTCTCTTTTACGAGTATTTTTCTTCGTTTCGGAAAGAGAAGAATGATGGAATTATTCCCTTGATGCGTATTAATTTCTAGAATACAAATTTGGCAAATTTTGATGTTTGACACACTGTATTGGCCATATGTAAAATTTCTAGAATACAAATTTGGCAAACTTTGATTTTTGACACATTGTATTGGCCATATGTTGAATTTCTAGAGTTTTTTTTTTAATATTTTCAGTAAATTTTTGTTAAAACGTGCACCTATTTGTCTCACAATAACTAAAAAACATGCATGGGACTTTCAGGAGCGCAGGAGTTAACTCTTTGGAAGATCAATTTTTACAAACATATTGTAACACAATTTGTAACGTGTTAATTAAGACCCGCGTCATTTATGGGCCCCGAAGAATGGACGCAAAACATCGAAATCTGGATTATGATGCGACTTCATACGAACGATTGCCAAATCTAAAGTTTAAACCAAAGAATGTCCAAAGCAAATGTGGAAGTTTAGATAATATTAACCACCGTCCAGGTGGCGGAACAAAGGCCATATTCACGTAAGTTGTGTTAAAAAAAAATTCTGACGAATTTGCGAACTCTGAGTCGGAACAATGCGAGCCACTTGAAAAAATGAGTATAATTTTGCTTCCGTTGAATCTGTTCGTTTTCGTAAGAATGCCCAATTGGCGGTTAACTACATCTCCGGCCTTTTGAAGTTAGCCCATTTGGTTGACACGCGCTTTTAATACAATACATAAATTTGTACAGTCAGCGGAAATGACGTTTAACCACTCATTTTTGCTTTATTTTTACAACAGTATTTATTCGGTCTGGAACTGATATTTTGCCGCTGGAACTGGTCACAAGGGGGTTAAGTCCAAATTTGAAGTAATGAACCCCCACGGATTATATGTCACGTGAGAGGTAAAATAGGACTGCTTCTTGGGGATGGTTTTGAATACAAGAAAGGCCAAAAATTCACAAAATTAAAAACCTTAATGAAATATGGGGGCATCTTAATGAATTATTTACATTCAGATTTTTTAACATTTATAAATACAAGCCTTGCATTACAAGGCTTACAGTGGTGACATTTCACGGAAAAATTGACAAAAACTAAACTCAGAACTTTTTTTGAAAAAGAAGGCGACACTGGGATTCGATCCTCAGACCATTGGCTTAAAAGGTCAACGTGCTAGTCACTGAGCTAGTAAGATTATTTGAAAAGATCACATTTCAGTGTATTGATTTCAAACGATTCAATAACGCGTCTTTTTCATGAAAACGAAGTGAGGAGGTAAAAACTCAAAATTTTCACTGAGCATATAAACTTTCTCATGACAATAAGCTCCTTCACACTCATAAGCGAAAACAACCCATAACTTATGGGCCATAAATTATATCTAAAATCGAGAATTAGCATTCTAAACTATTCGCCATTATAATTTTTTTGCGTTGGGTATTTTTGCAAAACGCAGTTTTAAGATAAGAATGATAACTTTTTAAATTATTTTTTAGCGAAAGAATGCCGTGGCAAGATGGCTACAAACATCGCCGGTAATCACTACTTCGAAAAAAGCTGTTTAAAATATATTGTTAAATCACCATTTTATCTTCATCAAGTTATAAGCTTTGGTGCTGCTTTTTCATTCCAGTAAAGTTTATGCAAAAACAGAGTCGTTTTTAATCAAAAACAAGACGTTTAAAACAACATTCTCGCGTTTAACTCTGAGTCGACAAGTTCACCAAAACAAAATTAAAATGCTCTCAGGATTCTGGACACAAACGTGTTGAAGAAACAGCATCATTGGTTAGTATGTTTCCATGAAATTTGCACAAAAATAAACAAGATGTGAAAAAGTCTTATGTATAAAATCTCCGTATGACATGTTATGAATTCTAAATACCTTATCAAAATTAAGCCTCAAAAGGACAAACTTTAGATCATTTAAAGTATGAATAACGTGAGGATTGAATCAAATCAACGCGACCGTAAGTTATGTAAGCTTTATGCTCAGATTTTTGGTCCAAACAAAGGGTCTCGAAACCCTTTGCTTCTCAAATATATGTGTACTCTAATAGGATAATCACATCGTATGCAGTCCAGCTTAGCGGGCCCACTCTGTACCCCAATAGGGCAATCGCATACTATGTATGCGGTCCAAAAAAGAGTGAGATCGCATTTTGTAAAAAAAAATATGCTATGCAAACTGGAAACAAATCATTATGGTTAATGAACAGATGGGAAATGATTCAGGGAATGTGGAAAAAAATCTCTACAATGTAGTGTCACTGTACATGGCATTTGCGAATCGATAGAATGTGTGCCCTATGATAGGGCCCCTTTCCGCAAAAAGGTTATCTTTTCGACTCTTTTTCGCGAACAAATCGACCGTATCACCCTAAAACGAACTACATCAATGAAAACTATCATGGCTCCTGCCGTACCGTGTTTTAAACTCGCATACAATACGTTATTTGAAAAATAACGTGTTTGTGTTTATAATTGAAATCCTTTATGTTAACTCTCAGGGGGACAATTTGTGTAGATCGCTGTAATGCTCGATTCCGTTTCTATCTTAGGGATAATTAGTACTTTTATTCAAAAAAAAAGAAACAAATGAAAACAAATTAAACTGCGTCTTGATCATAATCATAATTGTTATACCGGCCTCTGTCAGATAACGGACCTTGTGAGATAAAAATTAGAAATTCTAAATCATTCGTGTTTGACAACTTGGATTACAAAACCAAATGTAAATAATTCGGACCAAACCAAAAAACGTTATTATGAAACTAACCGCGCTGATTCAAAGTGAATACAGAATCGTCAAAAATATAATAACGTACTTGGTGAACAGGATGCGAAACATTCCATAATGGTTTTTCTTTGCTGTTTCTTTTTTTGTTTCATTTTTCGGGCCGTTTTCAGATGGAATGCACCTGAGAGGGGTTCTGTGTAGTATGTTTAGGGTAGTCGCCTGGGATATTTAGCTAGTTCTGCAGCTGTAATTTGCCGGTTTTTGAGGTGGACTTATTATGACGACTATAAAATCGCCCGATGGAGTAAAAAGACGAAAAACCAATTTAACCAAAAATACCTGATAAATTCGGTAAAATATCGATACTTAATTGTTGTTGGGTACCTTAAATACAAACCACTTCACGAATTATATGTCAAAATTATATTCACAACTATTAGGTTCATGAAAATATGAGCAAAAAACCTTAAAGTCGAAAAATCGGTAAAACTAAGACGGGTTAGCTCGGATGGGTTGAAATTTTTTTTACTAAAAATTAAGTTGATCAGGCCAAAATTTCGTGTACGCTATATACCAGGCGTCCACCCTAAGCATGTTCCTCGCCCGCCCCCGGCAACCTACCGTGAGATACATAAGCTTGACTCGATTTGGCACCAACCGTGCAGATTGTTTTTTTGTTGGTGGGCAAAAAAAAAATAAAAAAAATGAAACTGCACATTTCTTTCGCTTTTTTACTTACCGGTTCGGATGCCATCGACGACCGAACACCGGAAGAAAGGAGGCCAGAAGACCGGTTAACCCCTGATCAGCGGGAAGCTAATCAACGACTTCCGCCTAGAGAACGACTAAAATATCAAGAGAGAGCAGAAGAATACGACAGCCAATCGTCGTGTGCTAAACGAAAAGAACTAAAGGATAAGGTTAATAATGATGAATAAGTAAATTCGACTATTATGATGAAAAAATATGATTATACGAACTAGAATTCAAAATTACATACTATTATAGTATTATTTGTCTAAATTTCTTAATATACACCAGGTGCGCCGTTATGTTACAAAACCAAATAAAAAAAATGTAACATAACGGCGCAGTGCGTAGGCGATTTTTATGGAAAACGCAAAAAAATTAAAAATTGTAACATAACGTGACGAACGGGGAAAACATTGCGCAGTACGTGTTTTTTGTTTGAATTGTAGCATTACGAGACGAACGAGGAAAATATTGCGCAATGCGTGTTTTTTTTGTACAAACTGTAACATAACGGCATAGTGCGTAGGCAAAAACGCCAGAAATTTTTTTCCTAAAAAATTGTAACATAAAGGGACGAACGGGAAACATTGTAATATAACGGGGTGAAACATAACGGCGCACCTGGTGTATAACCTCCTAACCAGTTATCTTAACAAAGTTGGTTTATCTTAACAGTTTGTCAATAAAAATGCAGTTTACAATTATTTTATCAAACGCGCTGGTAACCACCGTTATTTTTGCACTAGTTTATAGCCCGTTTTGAACCTGAAGTTAGGGAGTTGGCGGAAAAAAGCCAAAGGTGTGTTGTGATTGGCGCGTAGGAACTAACGAGCATCATGAATGTGCCGGATGTAATCCAGAAATGGGTATGCCATGTGAAGACCAGGGAGTTTTCAATTATGAATATGTTTATTATGATGAATACGGATCCGAATGTACACCACCAGATACAGGATGTTATTATTACTACTATACCTGGACGGAAACTAGGGATTGTTACTGTGACAGAAAATGCAAAAATTACGGTGATTGCTGTGACGATATTGAAGAGACATGCAGTAATTATTTCACGCCGGATGTCGTAAAGGAAACGAAACTAAAAGTTTGTTGGCTGAAAAAGATCATAATTAAATAAGGGTTCGTTTCAAAAAAGTTTCTCACGCAAAACCGTCGAGCTTTACAATTCTATGGAAATATTAGCAAAAAAAATTGTTTTTTTCAAACTAGCAAATAGAGGGGTCTCACCAAATTTCATGAAATTTTTTTTGAAAAATGTGTCGGGGTGATTTTCTTTTCGTGAAAAATAGACAATCAGGGTTTTGTCGTAGGTGGTCAAACTTTGGAAATTTTCCTTTTCCATTATTTGAACGCGAAAATAAGCAAATATCAAAATCCCTGAAACTTAACATAGTGTGCTCAATGATTAAGTTGACTGCTTCCACTTTTGTCTCAAATTTGATGTCCTGTATTAGGAGACCCAGGGCTGTAAGAAGAAACGTGTTAGTGGAAAGTTTGTCCGCAATGATTTTGCTAATTTCGTAAAAAAAGTCAGTCACATTTTCCAATGGGGAAGAAGTCAAATATTTTATTGGTGGGTCCGGTTTAGATAATGCTGAAGCCTTCAAACGTTGTCACGATCTTGGAGCCACTATTCTAACATTTCCGTCTTTTGCTGATTTAAAACGGCTTTGGGAAGTCGAAGGATTTGATAAAGTCAAAAGTCCTGCTGTCTGGTTACCTTATATCAGTCTTCAGTTGGGGATGGAAAAATTCATATTTTTGGCAGTATTGTATTAAAAACACACCACGAGTGTTCATGTTAGGTCATTTGAGGTCATTCAACTACACCTGAGGTCAGTTGAGATCACTTGAATTTATGAAAAAGTGATTTTATGAGCATTTGCTTCATAATTTATGAAGCAAATGCTCATAAAAATAAGAGTCTACCCAGTGTATTTGAACTTTCGTTTTTTTCTCGGACATCATTTTCTCAATCGACTTCAGACCTGATGAGTGCAATAAGTTGGATTATTTTATTAAAACCATTTGATATCCCCAGAATAGCAAAAGAGTAGTGGTTTTGAGCTTTCCGGCGAAAAAGATTGGAAACCAAAACCGGCATGGAAATACACGTGGTATGATGGGAACGCATTTTTCGATAACAATGCAAATACAAAACCAATGAAAATTGACGAGGATCATCTAATTTATGATCAATTTTTGAGCAATTCAACTTGGGCTGAAGGGTTAGGTCCATGTTCCTCGGCTGAAACTGGTGTCGGAAATGAACTCTGGGTTTGGGACCAGGCCTGTGACAAGAAAAGTACAGTCATTTGCCAAGGTATGTTTCAGAATATATATATTTCTAGCCAAATGTTTAAATTAAACATCAAAATCGTCGAATAATCAAAAACCAGAAAAAGATTTATTTTTCAAAAGCTTTTTTTGAGAAAAATTCACGATACAAAGAGTCGGTCCGGTACGGAGAAAAATTCACGGTAACCAAACTTTTTAAAAATAGTTTCAGAATTTGGGAATGTAAAAAATTTCTCGAAATTTGATTTTGGCCACCAAATTTCGGCTTCGGAATTTTTCGGAATTTCGTTTATCTGAAAAAAATATTCAGCGCCGGACGATGCAGAAGTAGGATCTATTTTGGGCAGCAGCGGCAAACCAACAAAACCAAAGCCAACAAAAAAACCAAAACCAACAAAAAAACCGACAACAATGAAACCGACAACTACACCAAAACCAACAACCAAAAAGACAACAACTGTAACAACAACAACCACCACTACGACTACCGAAGTGACCGACCGATGTGATGAAAAGGAGCTCGACCAGCGTTATCCAATTGGAGAATGGGAGTGTATTCAGGATGAAACTCGGCGTGTGACGGCCCTTAAACAACATTGCACCTGGAAATGTCTTGGGAAAAAACAACATAACACAAAAGTGACATGTCAGTTAAATAATCAAGCTGGCTGGGTCAATATCGACAACTNGTTGATATCGTATTAAAAACGCACCACGGGTAGTAGGTCATTTTTCTAAAAGGGCCTCAAATCAAAAATTGCTAATAAACGGATCAAATCAAATTTTACTAAGAAAATTTTGAAACAAAAATTAATAAAAATATTATTTACTTAAAGTAAAACAATATTTGCAAAAAAATTTATTCTTAAAAAACGGCCATAAAATGCTTGTGTGATGATCATCACACAGTCTCCCCCGCGGGTTATACGGACATTTGTTACCCACTGTTAAAATCATTTGATATCCCCAGTATAGCAAAAAGGTAGTGGTTTTGAGCTTTCCGGCGAAAAAGATTGGAAACCGAAACCGGCATGGAAATACACGTGGTATGATGGCAACGCATTTTTCGATAAGAATGCAAATACAAAACCAATGAAAATTGACCAGGATCATCTTATTTATGATCAATTTTTGAGCAATTCAACTTGGGCCGAAGGGCTAGGTCCATGTTCTTCGGCTGAAACTGGTGTCGGTAATGAACTCTGGGTTTGGGACCAAGCCTGTGACAAGAAAAGTACAGTCATTTGCCAAGGTATTCTTAAGAATAAACATATTTCTAGCCTGTTGTAAAACAGTAAAATCGACGAAATTCGTCGATTATTATAATCAAAAACCGGAAAAAGATTCATTTTTCACAAACTTTTTCTAAGAAAAATTTGTAAAAAAGTTCTTGAAATTTGATTTTTGGGCACCAAATTTTGGCTACGGAATGTTTCCAAATTTCTTTTATCTGAAAAGTATTCAGCACCGGACGATGCAGAAGTAGGATCTATTTTGGGCAGCAGCGGCAAACCAACGAAACCAAAGCCAACAAAAAAACCAAAACCAACAAAAAAACCGACAACAATGAAACCAACAACTACACCAAAACCAACAACTACACCTAAACCAACAACCAAAAAGACAACAACTGTAACGACAACAACCACCACTACGACTACCGAAGTGACCGATAGGTGTGATGAAAAGGAGCTCGATCAGCGTTATCCAATTGGAGAATGGGAGTGTATTCAGGATGAAACTCGGCGTGTGACGGCCCTTAAACAACATTGCACCTGGAAGTGTCTTGGGAAAAAACAACATAACACAAAAGTGACATGTCAGTTAAA
>SCLG01000001.1:1423494-1447270 GCA_004367875.1 Oikopleura albicans
CACTACGACTACCGAAGTGACCGATAGGTGTGATGAAAAGGAGCTCGATCAGCGTTATCCAATTGGAGAATGGGAGTGTATTCAGGATGAAACTCGGCGTGTGACGGCCCTTAAACAACATTGCACCTGGAAGTGTCTTGGGAAAAAACAACATAACACAAAAGTGACATGTCAGTTAAATAATCAAGCTGGCTGGGTCAATATCGACAACTATGAGGATCCTAACTGTTCAAAACCAACCAACAGCTTTTGTGATGTAACAGTGCTTGAAACGAGCAACCCAGTAACCGATGGGGAATGGGATTGCACGAGCTCGGCGGTTAAACGACGCTGCACGGTTAAGTGTGACGATTCCTCGATAACTGTTAAGCCATTTGCGCAATGTACAAAATCTAAAAACACCTGGATGGTTAAAAAGGGATCTTTGAACTGCGAGAAAAAATGTCTTCCCGGAGATATGCCAGCCATTGCAGCTGGTTCATGGAACATTGGTAACGGAATCAGTTAACGGATCAAAATTATCTTTGGACTTTGTAATACAACGTTGTAGAGTACGTTTTTCGATTTAAAAACCAATTTTCCAAAAAATATTTCCCAAACATTTCGTCAATAGAATTTCGCGAAAAAATGATCGCAAGTAGAATTCCGGGAATAAAATTTCACAAATAATACCGTATGGCATCGTTGACTGCCACGATGACGTCAAAACATCTTAAATCATAGGAAAATTTCTCAAAGGCTGCACTGACCGCTGTCATAAGGTACAGTGTGGCTTTTTCATAAATGGAACAGTCTAGGTTATATACCCCATTAACAAACCTTGTTTCTGAAACTGGTAGTTTTTTTACTTTTGTACCTCTTTTGGGGACGAGGACGGTATATGTATATTGTTTTCACTTTTTTCAAAGGTTTACTAGTTTTTTTTTTTGACGAACTTATGATCGACGAGAAAATTTGATCTGTTTCATTAGTACGGCAGCTAAATGGACTGCATTTTTCAGCGCTAGTTGCAATGAGGATGGAGCCGAATTATCAGTTTTAGTTCGTTGCAATACGGGATCAAACAAATGGGTGACAAAACCGCCGGGAAAAACCGACCTCAAATGTTTTGTACCTTGCGCGTTAAAAGACGGATTGGCTGCTTACAAAAAACATTTTGGCCTCGGGGCCGTCACTGATGATGAGCTTTCTTCCCTGGCTGCTTTGAAGGTCAAACGCACACTCAAGGGCAAAAACGGTATCAAATATGAAATTGACTCATGTAGAGGAAAAACGAATCCAAAAGCGAAGAAGACTGTACCAATATTTTGGGAATGCATCAAATCGAGAAACGTTTGGAAACCATTCAAAGCACAAATCATTTCTGACACTTGTGATGCAAATTTCTAAACAAAAAAAAGATTGAAAATGTTTCGATTTTGCAACTTTCAATAAACTCCTGTTCAACTAAACGGTGCCAAAGTTTTTCCTCCAAAACCGAAAAGTATTTTTTCGACCAACTTCTTGTCCGTCTTTTTTGCTTTTGGTATACATTACCAATGTTTCATACATCGTGTTTTTTTTTGTTCAAGGTTTGTTTCGTTCAAATTATTTTTCATCCAAACCTTTTTTGGACTCACGATGCCTTCAACTAAAGGCCTTTGGTCAGATGAACTAGGTAAAAAAATATTTTTTTTTTGTTATTAAAATATGACAGAAAAAAGTATACAAGGTCTATGGTAAAAGAGTACCATTATTGGTACTAGAAAAATGTCGCTGGTGAAAAAAAATCAAGGATTATCGTAGTTAGTGCCGAGTTCAACCTCAGAGTATTAATCTGACACTAATGCGCTTAGTGCCGAAATCAGTAGAACCCACAAATTTTGAAGAGCTAAATGAAATAGCATACAATGGCCTCCAGGTTCTGTCAGATTGAATACAAGTTTATATTATAGATTCTGAGAAAAAGTTAGATCTTCCATGTAAATCTGTTTTATAACTTATAAATTATAAGCCTTTTGTCCTAATCAGCCTGAATAAATAGCACAAAAAGTTATGAATTTATATTTTTTAATATTTCTACGGATATGATACCATATGGTTCTAATAATTATTTTTGCAATAGACTCAAGTGTATAATATAAAGTATAACTTCTAGTAAAAAAACTTCTAATTGATTGGTTATGAGAAATTGATGTACACTCCCTGTGCACTTATCTTGCCAGCACTTATCTTGCCAAAACCCGGATGGTGCGCTTATCTTGCCAATTTTTGGGTCGGCGAATGTGCAAGATAAGTGCACAGGGAGTGTATTAATAAGAATCATGAATTAACATCGTTGTTTCGCTGTTTATTGCATTTTCAAGATTGACACATAAATGTTGGAACAAAAAATAGTAAAAAGTGTGATTTTAGTAATTTGGCAAGCGGGCCTCAGAATTGCCCAAATTATCTAATCTTAAACAAATTAAAAAAAATTGACATAGGGTTAGATTTAACTATTGAAAAAATGATAAATGGGTGGCTTAATTTTCTGGATTCGACAGTGGTGCTGCAGAACGGTAAAATTCATCTCGAACAATTCCAAAAACCGCTTAGCAGTAATGTTATGATGAATTTTAAATGTGCTGTAGCTCCGATGTCTAATAAAATAAGTTATTTGACAGACGTAATTCATCGCGCCAATAACTGTACATCAACTACAGAGTCCCTACCTAATGCCATAGATAATGTGTCAAACATTTTTCAAAAAATGGTTATCCGTGCATAATTATCAAGGCTAAAAAATCAAATAATTTCACGAAATTTTCTTCCAAATGAAATTAAGGCAAAATAGAAGGCTGAGCTTGAAAATCCTGATTTAATTCATTATACTTTCTCACTTCCGTTTAGTTCATACATATGTTCGGCAATTACATCTCAAATCTACAATATCTTGCGTGAATACACTCCCAAGTTCAGACTAAACATTGCTTTTCAAACCATAAAATTGTCAAGTGCTATTCTTCCACGGCTAAACTCCCAAACACGATTATTTAGCACATCCCTGAGCACGGAGCCGAACGTTTGTCCGGCCCTTCATCTGCTCTTCTCTAGTCGTACGTAATATCTCTATAAGCAAATCTTTATAAGTAAATCGATGGTCCTGAATCCAATGAGCATACTCTCGAAAGCTTCTCGACCACCCTTGGACACTTTTTGGTCGATTTGACCACAAAACCACAAAGTCACAAACGGTTAACCGGGCTACGTACGCGGTTCCTTTTTTGCAGGCTAATGCACCGTTGATTTCTTCACAGTTCTGGAAAAAATATGACAGAAAAAAATGCACTTGATAACTATTAATTGCAAAAAAGTTTATTTGCTCTCCAACTTTGTTATCGATTATTCCATCTTGGTTTTCAATGTTAAGTCTTTTAACAAAGCCGAACAACTCGAAAATTGCGTTTTCTTCACCCGGGGCCGGACAAACGTCCGGGGGTCGTGCTTGGGGGTTAAGCCAAAAAGGGAAACATGTCTTAAGTCGAATTTGATTTATCGTTTTACGTGTGACTGTAATGATTTTTATATTGGAGAAACAACACGCTTATTTCATGACCGTGTCCTTGAAACCACATCAACTAAGGCTTCTCACATATATTTACACATACAAAAATGTGAAGCCTACAATAATTTTTTTGTTATTGTGTTCTTCCCAACCAATTTGTACAAATTCCGAATACCGAAATAACATGACAAGCTTGCCAAATTACTAAAATCACACTTTTTTCTATTTTTTTTTGTTCCAACATTTCTGCGTCAATCTCGAAAATGCAATAAACAGCAAAACGTCGATTTTAATTCATGATTCTTATTTAAAAAATACAGTTGCTTTTGTTCTGCTTCAATTGCGATGCATTGGAAGTTTACTTCTGTAAAAGAGTTTTAGGAGCGGAAATAGACGTTAGTAGTAAGGCTGGGAGACCGCATAAGGAATTGCAAAAGTTACCACTAGGGGAGGTTGGCGCTAGAGAGCAAGTTGACACCACTAGTGTGCAAGAGAGCAAACACCACGAGCACTAGAGAGCATATACAACTGTGATTGGTCGAAAAAAACTGTTAAATTAANTAAATAAATTATTATTTCTTCATTCGAGTGAAAGCTTATAGAGAACTAAAAAATATTCAATTGGTATTAATTTGAAAAAAATCTGTTAAGCCAATATTTTTTTGTAGCGGTGTAAAAATCAATTTTGCCAAAAAAATGGCGCTATGTCTATCAAATTAATCTCTATCAAATTAAAAAAAATTGACATAGGGTTAGATTTCACTATTGAAAAATGATAAATGGGCGGCTTAATTTTCTGGATCCGACAGTGGTGCTGCAGAACGGTAAAATTCATCTCGAACAATTCCGAAAACCGCTTAGCAGTAATTTTATGATGAATTTTAAATGTGCTAGAGCTCCGATGTCTAATAAAATAAGTTGTTTGACAGGCGTAATTCATCGCGCCAATAACTGTACATCAACTACAGAGTCCCTACCTAATACCCTATATAATGTGTCAAACATTTTTCAAAAAATGGTTATCCGCGCATAATCATCGAAGCTAAAAATGAAATAATTTCACGAAATTTTCTTCCAAATGAAAATAAGGCAAAAAGGAAGGCTGATCTTGAAAATCCTGATTTTATTCATTATACTTTCTCACTTCAGTTCAGTTCATACAGATGTTTGGCAATTACATCTCAAATCTACAAAATCTTGCGTGAATACACTCCCAAGTTCAGACTAAACATTGCTTTTAAAACCATTAAATTGTCAAGTGCTATTCTTCCACGGCTTAACCCCCAAGCACGATTTTTTAGCATATCCCTGAGCACGGAGCCGGACGTTTGTCCGGCCCATCTTCTGCTCTTCTCTAGTCGTACGTAATATCTCTATAAGCAGATCTTTATAAGTAAATCGATGGTCTTGAATCCCATGAACATACTCTCGAAAGCTCCCCGATCACCCTTGCACACTTTTTGGTCGATTTGACCACGAAACCACAAAGTCACAAACGGTTAACCGGGCTAATGACGCGGTTCATTTTTTGCAGGCTAGTTCACCGTTGATTTCCCCACAGTTTTGGAAAAATATGACGGAAAAAAATGCGCGTGATAACTATTAATTGCAAAAAAGTTTATTTGCTCTCCAACTTTGTTATTGATTATTCTATGTTGGTTTTCAATGTTAAGTCTTTTAACAAACCCGAACAACTCGAAAATTGCGTTTTTTTCACCTGGGGCCAGACAAACGTCCAGGGGTCGTGCTTGGGGGTTAAGCCAAAAAGGGTAACATTTCTTAAGTCTAACAACTAAGGCTTCTCACATATATAGTCAAATACAAAATTGTGAAGCCTACAATAATTTTTTCCCAACCAATTTGTACAAATTCCGAATACCGAAATAACATGACAAGCGGGCCCGGTTGCCAAATTACTAAAATCACACTTTTTCCTATTTTTTTGTTCCAACATTTCTGCGTCAATCTCGAAAATGCAATAAACAGCAAATTTTAATTCATGATATTTATTAAAAAAAAAACTGTTGCTTTTGTTCTGCTTCAATTGCGGTGCATTGGAAGTTTACTTCTGTAAAAGAGTTTTAGGAGGGGAAATAGGCGTTGTTCATACAACAACAATGAAAATCTCACAAATCCGACTAAGAATCATATTTTCTCGGTTTCGCTGTTATTTTCGAACTATCTACTGTAAGGAAGACTTTAAGACTAATAGACAACCAAACATGACATTGAAAATTTTCATTTTGCGAAATTATATGAGTCTTACAGTTTCTAAAAAATATATTTTGTAGTTAAACTGTTGTTTTTTTTAATGTGTCAAAATTCGCAAACCATATCTTGAATAATGTAAGATTAGCACATTGATCATAATTTTTTGTCAAACTAATTAAAGTGAGAACGGCGGCTGTAAACTTTCTGCTGAGATAATTTTCTTAGCAACGCCTATGTGCCCTCCGTAAAACTAATGACATTTCGAAATGGACTTACTTGCATTTTCCGTCTAGTAGGATAATCCTACTAGGGCGTCTCTGTCTATTCGGCCTTTGTTTTACCTAAGGCCCGTGCAGCGAGGATGTCTAGTTGCGTTTTCAGACCGACGACTTACATTTTAGCAACCGCCCTTACCGCAACCATGCCTTTTATTCTGCGAGAAAAAAATCATTTGTGAGAAAAAACCATTACTAGCGAAAACAAACAACAGCATGGGAAACTGGTGATCCTTATGATTTTAAAGGATTGAAGGAAGAGCAAAAGCTATGTATGATATAACGAAATATTAAAGTTTTATTAAGTTCAATAATGATTATCTATAAGAATTGTGTTGATTGAGTAACAGATGAACCACATGAATCATATATAATATTATATGTATATCATATATAAGATAAATATGTGATAAAATAGTACTTTCTTAAAAGAAGTACAAGGAGCAAAAATTTTGCGCCCTTTTCAACATTATTATGTTTATCCTTAAACTAATTCTCCTTTAAACTAAAAATACGTTATCTGTTCTGAAATGTATTCATTTTCCAAATTCTCCAAATTCATGCTACCAGTACTTGAACTCGTTGTTGTGCCAATCGGACACCGTATGAGCTGGTACAACCTTTAGATTATCAAAAGTATAGTGTCTTTTAATTTGAAAATAGCCTTTTGAGTCAAACCACCCCTTAAGTGCCGCGTTTTGACTGCTTAAGTGCGGTACTTAAGGGAAGGAGGACTGTATGTCATGATTCGTGAAAAATGATATTAAGTCTTGGAAAAATACAGAAACTAGCGTATTTTAACTGCGGTAATGAATAAGCAAATGAACAAATTATACGGTATCCAAAATACCTTTTAGACCAATTATACTTTATTCATTGCAAACGTTATCCCAATTCAACGTTGTACATTTCCAGAAACTCCCGATAAAATATACTGAAGGGTTGTCATGTTACGAACCGCTTCCGGGTTGCACAAACCGCCCCGTCCGTTTTCAATATATGAGTCCAAAACTTGATTCCTGATTGCATCAAATGAAAACTAAAATTTCTCAGTTACCAATGCTTAAATAAATTGTATTAAACAAATCATGTACTTTTAAACTGATATACAGTAATGACTAGAGTTATGATTTATGCGGATCCCTGGTTAATCAATCATTAGTTAAATTAACACCGTTTATGTCAATGTTGGCAATAACGGCTATCTGGATGGTCAGATGGTCGAGATGGTCGGATGGTCGACCATCCGCAACCATCTACCATCCAGGTCAAAATCTGACCGTCAGATGGTCGATTTATCGCGATAATTGTGTTATAGTAATGATAGTTTATGGCATAGTAGCAATTTCCTTGCAATCAAGGCAAACTGCAATAAATTAATTATGTCATTTACAAACAACGTTGATGCTATTGCTGCTATGTCATAATTTATGTTATGGTATTACTTAGTTATATTTTACGTAAATGTAAACCTTATATTACAAAACCTCTTTCTACCTTTTCCAGACGCATGTGTAAAAAAACGTGCCTCTGGGAAGTGAGTTCAGTTTAATGTTTAAATTAAGGGTGGTATGCTAGATTTGTTTGACAATGCTCGATTTGTTAAACAAATTACAGTCCCGACCTTCTTGATATGCACCCATTTGATGTGCACGACTGCCTTGATGTCTTTTGGAGCGCGACTAGAAAATCATAACATTTGGGAACAGGTTTCAAACCATAAGAAAAAAAAACAGTTACGTTTTCATGTGTATCATGAGAGACCGCATTGATAGGCACGCCTGCCTTGATGTGCACGAATGCCCTGATATGTACATCTTTCGGGACGTAATACGCACATCAAGAAGCTCAGGACCGTACATGAATTTTATATTATTTTACTGTTTAATTGATATGCATTTTAAGGTCATAAAGGCGGATTCGAAACTCACCAAGGTTTAACGAATCATTTTATTTAAAGTTACTTATAGTTTATCTGAGTACTCAGCGTTTTATATGAATTTCCGCCGTTTTTTCTTTCGTACTTTCTAGATAGCCAAACTCGAGTTTTTTCGCATGTCAAAAACTTGAGTATCGCAATCTAGAAAATGCGAGAGAAAACACGATGGAAATTCATGTAAATGAGTAGAATCAATTAAACACAAAATACTTTTCTAGTATGAATGTTTTCATGTTTTTGGGTGAAGCATGGTTCGATGCTTCTATTGTTTTCTATAAATATTCTTGAATGTTAAGAATTTGAACCTTATTTTTCATCAATTGTAAACCCTTTGACTTAAACGGTTTAGCATTTAAACAATGACGAAATGCATGGCGAAACACAGTCTGTAGTCTCTTAAACTAGACATACTAGACATAAACTAAACCGGCGATTGAGAAAATGTGACAGTAGTGTTTTTTTGTTCCGTTCCCGCCCACAATTTATACTAAAAATACATGAATTATAAAACATAATGCAGTTCACAAAATGAGGACCGAAACCGTGTATAGCAATATATGTTTTGAAATTCGTTAATCATACAAAATGAAAAATAAAAAAAGTAAAAATACATTTCCTTAACTTGTGCAATCCTTTCAAATAAAATATCTTTATTGAATTTAAATTATTAAGTCTTTTTTACATCTTTTAGTATTTCGTTACTCAGAGTTTTACCTGAATTTCCGCCGTTTTTTCTGTCGTATTTTCTAGAAAGCACTATTTGAGTTTTTGAAGTGCCAAACAAAGAAGTTTGAAAAAATGGAAGAAACAACGACGAAAGTTCATTGAAACGCTGAGTAGTAATTTTGTAATTTGTGACATTACTAAAATTTAAAATTTAGAAACACTGTCGTAAATAGGTAGAATTTCAGTGTATTTATTAATAAACTATTGTTTTTGTATTTAGTCGCAAAAAATAACGATTGAGAATGACAGAACTGGTGAATTATCTGAAAATAAAGATTTACCGATTTGAATTAAATAAAGAGAAGCGCCACGAGAAAACTATTATAAAATCATTGTTAAAAAATGGTTTGAAATTGCTTGATTATACAAAATGAAAGATAACGTGTGAAAATAACTATACTTTTAAAGACTACAAGTCCTTTTTTAATCATTATGATAATAGTAATAGTATTAATTAAAAACAAAAATGTTTTAAACCCCTTTATAATACCCATTGTGTTGTTTGTAAATTTGCTAATGACACGCTTTTTACAAATGAAAACTTTGTGTCGAACAAACCTGACCACATCAATGAAAATAGGAACTATTTAATAGGTAAATAATTTAAAAAAAAAGTATTATAAAAACGAATATTAAATTATTTTTAAAGTTAATTCCAAATGAAGTAAGCTAAAAAAACTGAAGCTGAAATTGGAGAAATATATTAGTACAAGAATTTAAATTGCCTCCAAAATTTGCAGTAAATTAAAACAGTATTTCTGATGAAGTGGGGAAATCGAAAATTTTTCGAAAAAAAAAACCGGTGATTTCAAGTTGTAAAGCTCGTCAAACTACGTCGATCAGGCTATTCATAATTTGATTTGAACCGCCAGGGCCTCCTAGAGAGCTGTTTAAAATGTTCAACCTACGCAAAAGACCACTTCTACCACCTACGCCTACTTAGGAATAGGTCCCAATTTTCAATTTGCCCACATCTACCAATAAGATGATACACACGATGCGCAGTTAACCGCCACCCTTCGCGGCGTCCTCAACTGGCGGTTAACTGCAGAAGTGGCGGTTAGCTGCGCATCGTGTGTAATTTTAACAAACGAGTTCCAATGTTTAAGCCTAAATGTTTTGAGCTTATTTTTTAAAGCTTTTTGGTCCATTTCCGAATGCTAACTTCTTGAGCCTCAAGTATGACAAGTCTGTAATCGTTGCAAATTGCAATCTAAAGTGTGTAAAGTAAAAAAATGTAAAATTTTGTTATCAAAAATAATAAATGAAGTACACAGTGTGCGCCGTTATGTTTCACCTCGTTATGTTTCACTTTTTTGAGAAAATATTTTCCCCAAATACTTATCTTTATACATTAAGCCATACGCCGTTATGTTTCACTATTTCCCGCTCGGACCATTATTTTTCAATATTTTTCAACTTTTTGTGAAGCATAACGGCGCACCCTGTGTACTCAATTTGAAAGTTACCATCTGCGTCTTCCATATATTGGAGGATCCTTAATGATGATTTAACCTATAACCAGTATATTTCTTTAGCTTTGACTCACAGGGGAACAAATGTGGAAATGGGCACGTAACTCCATAAATCTACCAAAAATGCTAGTAAACCGGTGTTAATCGAAAATCGCTAAACATGGGTCTAGTCAAATATCATGATAAAAAATATGAAGCGTAAAGGAAACCTATTTTTTGTTGTAAGAGTTGCAGCTTAACATGTCAAAGGCGGTTTGTGCAAAATTGCCCCCTTTTATTATTATAATTTCTTTTATTACTTCTACTATATTATGTTGTAGAAAGGCTTGCTTTTCACAGTTAATAATATTAACTTAATATTATTAAAAACGAAACTTCAATAGATAATTGTGTCAATATACGCGGGGACGTATCAATGTAAATCAAAAATAATAAATGAAATACTCAATAAATGCTCAAATTTTGAAAGTTACCATCCATGTATGCTCGTCACCCCATCTTTGTGTAACATTTGGATTAAAAAAAATCGTTATTATATAAAAATATAGTATGCTAATATAAAAATATTTTAATTATAGTTGTATTATTAATTATATTCAACTTGAGACCATTAGGAGTTAAGGCCCAGGTTTCTCACAAGTGAAAAAAGTAACTGTATAAATGGCAATATGGGTGACATACTGTGTTTGGTTGTCCAGACTGACGCATTTTTGTCAAAATCAGGTAACAGTAGTAGATAAGGTAGAAATGGGCAAATCGAAAAAAAATCGAAAAAATTTCTGAATATTTAGAATGATTTGGGCCACCAGGGTCCGCTAAAGAGCTGTTCGAAATGTTAAACCTACGCAAAAACGACTTTTTTTCTGAATCACTTTTACCACCTACGGTCACGTCGGAATAGGTCGCAAATAGGCCCAAATTGTAGCTTGAGGTCAGAACCTGAAGATTGAATATAATTAGAGAAACCACGAGGTCAAGGTCACGAAAATTTTTTGATTTGCCAAATTCTACCATATCTACTAGTGCTGTGCAACTGTGAATACTGCTTAAATTCCGTCAGTCTGGACCAGGGTTGTGAATTTGGGCAAATTTTGCGTTGGGTTAGCGTTGGGTTGGGGCAAAATTGAATTTTTCTTGTTGGCGTTGGGTTGGCGTAGGGGCAAAACTCAAAAATCGCGTTGGCCCCTACGCCCCTACCCAACGCCCAACGCTCTAGGGGCGTTGGGGCATTTTCCAAAATCATTCAAAACACTTTTTTATTCCCCTTCGCCTCTATTTGACAACCCTGGTCTGGACACTGACACAAGGTATGAACACCGTGTACAAAGAATTTATACAAAAAATGTGTACAACAAATTTTTCTAAACTGGAGCTTTCAGTGTGGAACCAATCATTTGCTAGACAATCCAAGTAACATTCAAAAATATGATTAAATGTGATTAAAAATATGATTCAGGCTTTTACACCGAAAGTGATATAAAATGACATTTTTGAGACCGTTCATGGGGACAACGTATAAAGCCGTATTTTACAACATTTATTTTTACGAAACCTAAACCGAAATCAAACATTAACAAAATGGATTTTTTTCTGTGGCCCGCCGTCCACCCCCTATACAAAGTGTGAGAATTCATAAAGCCAATTTATTAAGAGTAAAAGAGTAAGAGTAAAAGTAACCCATGATTTTAATTATGGTTTATATCTTCAATATAATATACACCACCTAACCATAACAGTTTGCAATTGAAATAACACTTTTTTATGCCAATTTTTTTCGGGGTTTACGCCTACGCACTAGAATAAACTGGTGACTCACTAGACGCACTAGACTTAACGCACTAGACTCAACTATTGAAAATCCCTTGAAACATATTTCAAATCCGACCCGTCAAAATCGAACCCATATTCGGATTCTAAGCAAAAAAAAAGGGTCAGACCGCAAATTTTGAGTCACATGAGCACGTTTTAGCGGAAGTGGCTATTTTTAAAATAGTCTATGCGCCCTAGCCAATAAAAATAAAAATTGGCATTATAAATATTATTTATTAAATGAAAACTTCAATTTGAAAATAGCTTTTTCTTTTCGAAAAAAGTGTTATTTCTATTGGTTAGGAAATGTATTACAAAAATATTAAAATAGCATGAACTAAAAAATGCATGAATTTATGAATTTATGAAAACAAATGGTACAAAATACTTCGCACGAACAACTTATAAAAAGCAGTGTATTAATTGTTAAATTAACAATGTTAATTAACGGTTAATTATTAAACAAAGTTTCTTTGCCAATTCAGTATATACGCACCATATGTAACATGTTATAACTGTTATTAGTTTCACAAAGGTCGATTAAGGCTAAAAGCGGTCTCAAAAAAATTATGAACAATTTACACAGAAGGAGAATCTCTTGGGCCATGGCCAGCCAATCAACGTGCTCGAAGAGCGATCTCCATCGATTACTCGTCAGTTTTTTGAGCCTTTGTCGCCATTGGCCACAGGCCGCCTCTTTTTTATTTCGCTAATTCGAGGCCGCTTTCAACCTTAATCGACCTTATTTCTCGTTTACTGGACTCCTCGACGATCAATTATCAGCTCATGTTTGTTCAAGTTCAAATAATCTTTTAACAAACAATTGATGAAAGTTTTATTAATATATGACTCATATCATATGACTAAAAAAGATTCAAAGATATATTGAAAATGCAAGTTCATGTTGAGATTCCAGTTCATGGCAGAGGTAGATAAGAATGATGGACTGATTCGAATAATGTACTTAAATGATGAAATTTATTAAGTTTATTTTTTTTATAAAATGAAAATGTTCACAGGAAACCTAAAAGTTATGTTTCATTTATTGAGAAAATATTTTTCCTCATTAATATCTGTTTAACCCTACGCCGTTATATTCAACTTTTTCCCGCTCGCTCCATTATGTTTCAAATTTTTGGGATTTTTCTCATAACGACGTGGATTTTGCTACAAAAACACTCAAATAATCATGCGTTATATACTGGTGTGGGTAACGATTTTGTCACGGAACTCGTCATATGTCAATCTCGGTGACAAACTCGGTACCCACACCAGTAGTAGGAGTTACTGATTAAAATTAAACTAATCAAAACAGACAGTGACTATTAACCCACTCATATGCCCTGTTGTTCAGCAGACTGTTTTTTTAAACGCTTTATTATACATTTACCAGCTGTGAAAACAAAATAAATCAAAACATCTCTGAAAAATCACGGTTCTTATTTATTCTAGATTTAAGGCATTACGTCATAGTCGCGCAACAACTTGAACAATTTCGTACATATTCAGTCACATACTTCTTTTACTTGTCTTCTGTGGAGTATAAGTGATACAATAACATACGGTATATCATATACCTTATGCACGAACTGAGAAAAAAGCTACCTTATACTGAATAAGCTATAAAGTACGATAGTGCAGTTTTTTTTGGAACCGGACAGTTAATTTTTGAATATTCCAAAGGTTGTCAATTTCCCTGCTTTGAACCATAGAAAAATTTGTTTTATTGCGGAATTAAATTGACACTCGTTGCCAAAAAGTTAAGTTTTGGGCAGGAGGTTTGCTACCTAAAATTTTTTCAAGCTGATTGTTGACGGCAAATATGCCTGTTAACGGCTCAATGCATGGGCGATTGTTTTTATTCTTTTACCGTTTAACCCCAAACCAAAAATAGAAGGCGGTACCCCAACCAAAAACAAGGACGTTTGTCCTTTTTTTTATTTTCCTTCGTTGATCCTTCGTAATTTGCACTATAAGCAAATCGATGGTCCTGAATCGAATGAGCATACTTTCGGAAGCTCTCCGACCACCCTTGGACACTTTTTGGTCGATTTGACCACAAAACAATAATGGTTAACCGGGTTNGCAACGGGAACACCTTTTTTATTTGTTTATTGTTTAGTGTTCCCGTCGAGGGCGGCGTCAACGGGAACACGAATGCGAAAAATAACATAAAAATGATTATGTATGAAACATGACTTTACGATATATACGATGACAGAAATGGATCTGTTACAATGAGACGAATCCAATGGTATAAGTTTTAATATTTTTTTTCTTTATTAATGTTTTGTTGCGAACAAACATTTTTTCGTTTGAGCTCGCTTATACCTGACACGCTAATTTTTTGAACCGTTTTTCCGGTCGTTACGAATACACACATATAATATATTTTTTTTAATTTTTGTGTAAAATAAATAATTTTTAGATTTTTGGACGCCTAAACATTTGGTACACGATCTGAGCTCGCTTAAACTTTGAGACCCTAATTTTTTGTGGCACCGCGGTTATCCAAGAAAACGTTTTTCCAGGAAGTGGGTTTTCAGGGAAATTCCCTGATAAAAGTTTTCTCGGATAAACGTTTTCCTTGATAAACCCCTTTCCTGGAAAACCTTTTTCCTTGAATGACGTTCTCTTGGATAAACGTTTTCCTTGATAGACGTTTTCCTTCAAAAACTTTTTCTCGGATAAACCCCAAATGGACTTTCGCTGAGAAACCACAATTAGTATATAATATAATGTCATAAGTACTACAAATAAATCCCAAACAAACGAGAGGGCCCGGGCGCGTGTTTGGATTTTCCCTGATAAGCGTTTTATCGGATAAAGTTTCCTTTCAAAAACGTATTCTTGGAAAAACGATTTTTGAAATTTCCCTGTAAGACGTTTTTTGAAGAAAGGTTTCCTGGAAAAAATCAAATTTTTGAATTTTTCCCGAAAAAACAATTTTTGAATTTTCCCTAATAAACGTTTTCTTGGAAAGACCGCGCTGCCATTTTTTCTGTATCGTATTTTTCACGTCATTACGAATACGCTCATTATTTTTTTTGTTTTTTTTTCTAAAAAAAATGAATTTTAGATTTTTTGACGCCTAAATATTTTTTGCGTTTGGTGCACAATCTGAGCCCGCTAAAATTTTGAAGTCCTAATTTTTGTCTATCGAATTTTTACGTCATTACGAATCCGCACATACATTAAAAAAAATTTTTCGTAAGCCGCTTTGGTTGTCATTACTTCAACTTTTTGTCGTACGTGTATATTGTTGGTTTGCTATGATGACATTAATCTGTGTTAAAATTTGTTAAAAATTATACCATTGGATTCGTCTCATTGTAACAGATCCATTTCTGTCATCGTATATATCGTAAAGTCATGTTTCATACATAATCATTTTTATGTTATTTTTCGCATTCGTGTTCCCGTTGACGCCGCCCTCGACGGGAACACTAAACAATAAAAAAATAAAAAATATGTTCCCCTTGATGGCGGCCGCAACGGGAACCCGAAAAAGAAAAAAAAGAAAAAAGGTGTTCCCGTTGCCTACTCTCGGATTTCACTGCCAATCTATTTAAGAAAGCCGAACAACAGAAAATATACGTCTATTTGATGGAAAAGGACAAACGTCCTTGTTTTTTGGTTGGGGGTTAACAAAAATAGAATTTGAAACAAAATAGACACCGTGTTTGTATTTAGTGCAATTTTTATGTAAATAAAAAACATAAGAAAAAATTGTACAATGAATTCGTTTGCTTCGTTATTTTTTCCATCGTTCAAATTTACGATTTCCATGATGCAAAATTTGCATAATCTTTCGTGAATTCCGTCATTGTTGGATAATAATTTGAAGTAGCTCTTGATTTTCCGCTCGGATTTTCTCATTTTCAGCTTCTAGCAGCGCGATTGCTTCCCTCAGTTTCTCATTATATTGCTAATTAAATTTTTAATTAATTTAGTTCCTAATCGACTACACCGCCTGCGCAGTTATCTAGCAGGTTTTTTGGTAGGTAACATTTTGGATACCACTGGTATCATACCAGGCAATCAAAACACACAGCGTGATTGTAATCTTTGTTATTTTGTGTTTTAAAGCAACAAAAATTGTGCGTTTTCCTACGAGGAACAGTTTTTCTCTGTAACCTTTTTTCAAATTATGTGTATTTGGGGACCATTTTAGTAAACCCACAAAGGACGTTTTCTGACGGCCGTCTAGCGTTTGTCGACTAACGACGTTCGTCGGACGGCCTAACGCTAACGCTAATTTCGGCTATCGACGTCCGCGTGCCTAACGTCCTTGTGGACTTTGGTCAAAAATAGCAAACCATTTTTAATATGGGACCCCTTTGTACTCTTAACCGTCAAGTTTGCTCAAAAAAATGAAACAAAATGATGCGATTTGCAACAAACATCTCAAAATATCGAAAAACTGTCAGTTTGGTTCAGAATAAACAGTTGACCGTTTATAACGGAGAAAACGCTATTTACAGGCAATAAAACTAAAATTTACCTCCTCATCAACTTCAGTGACTTCGTAATCTACTCCGTCATTTTTTTGCATGATAAAAAGTGAAATAAAGATTGTAGTTTTTGTTTAAAAATGTTAAAATGATTTGGGATGTAGTAAGTTGCTTATAAACAGACATGTGGGTGTTCTATCTATCTCCAGGCGGACTATCTGTATGGTCGACAGCGTAGCCTCAATATCAACCTTAATAGCACGTTTTGCATAGGGTATTCCGATCTTTGAATTCACCAGCCAAACACATGAAAAAAGTACCAAAAAATAAATAAACATTAAGGATTGCGTGACTACCACAAATATCGAATAGCTGTTTAAACGTACGCTTAACCTTCCCGCACGATTATTTAGCACATCCCTGAGCACGGCGCCGGACGTTTCTACTCCTCACGAATGGTACCTAAACTTGATATTATAAGCAAATCGATGGTCTTGAATCGAATAAGCATACTGTCGCCGACCACCCTTGGACACTTTTTGGTCGAGTTGACCACACACGCAAATTCACAAACGGTTAACCGCGCGACGTTTATTTAAATTATTTATTTTTATTTGCTCTCCGACTTTGTAATCGATTATGCTATGTTGGTTTTCAATGCTATTTATTGAAAGCATTTTGCCAAACAACTAAATAAATGGCGAGAACACTCTAGATAAAGAACGCTATTGACCTATCCAGCATAGGCTATCCTTAAAATTGTATGCAGTTGAAACTCTTAAAATTCATCACATACAAAAAATTCTTATGTCACCCTACACATCTAGACAGTAAAAAAAAACGCAAAAAAAAACTTAACGAGCTGAATTACGATTATCGTACTGAAAGCAAATTGTTGGAATGTTTTTTTTTTAATATTCTTGCTCTTACTGGATTGGTTAACTATTTTTTTTTTGGTCGTAAATCCTTTGTCAAATACCAATTATTCGAAGAGTAAAATAAGTCTCTTGAATTTTTCTGTGGCTTGACTTTGTCTGTCAGACAGCAATATCAATCGAACTTTTGAACATTGTGCTTGAAATGGACAAAGCCTTTGATGCCCAAAAACGAACATCACCACCGTTAACCACCAAACGCGGTTAGACCTTAACTTCCCTTTTATAAAATATTAGTGATTTTCTTTAACTCACAGGGGGAAGTGCTCCCCTTAGGGCAAAACGGGGATTGGTGACCCCCCTGAACTTTTCGAGAAAATTTGATTGACGGTGTTATTTTTTGCGTTGGTTGGAGATTTCAAACAGCTCTCTAGGGGGCCCTGGTGGCCCAAATCAATTTCTGAATAGTCAGATCGACGTAGTTTGACGAGCTCTACAACTTGGCTTTACCAGTTTTTTTGAATTATTGCGAATTATTGTGANATGTATTTTATAAAAAAAACTGTCTAAAAAATATGCGCTGCAAAAGCAGTCAAATCCGGGTCTATTGATATCATTTTAATCTCCGACAGTTGCGCGTTCAGTTGGTTTGCAAACTAGTTCCGGTCGTATGTCTACAACGCTACAAAACTATGAACCTCAAAAACAATACAACTAATGCTTGTGATAAACGAATTCTGGTCTAATAAATAACGATTGGTAAAATCCCTGATTTGTACACCAAAAGTTACAAGCTACTTGAACCATACAACTTAATTATTAGGATAAAAGATGTATTAATTAGTACTACAGGGGGCAAGGGGACCTGTTCGACGTTTCCGCGGTCTCTGAATATTTTTTAAAACAATCCTATCCCACGCGTGGCCTTACTAGTTTTTACTCCTGAATCCAACCATGCCAAAAAAGATTGTTAGAAAAGGTGCTAAAACGGATTAAATTAATACCAAATTTTTCAAAAAGCGGAAACATAACTGCACCGTCGGGAACATAAGTGCAAAGTGTGTAGGCGGTTAGGCTGGAATTTGTGCGGAAACATAACTGCACCGACGGGGCCGAGCGGAAACATAACTGCCGGAAACATAACTGCACAGGTGGTATATACAATGCGTGTTATATCGCTCAATTATAATGCCGTATTTTTTGAAAAAAATTACGAATCAAGTTTTAATTATCAGAAACGGTTTTTGGGGACTAACCGGGACAAATTAATTATTTTATTATTTGTTTTGTTCCGACGTTCTTGACCGTTCGAAGGCGTTCTGGAGCGTTCTTGTGAAGAAAAATGCTCAGAACGCATTTGTGAACGGTTTTTTCAACAAAAAACTACATGGCCGTTTTGTTCTGTTTCTTGATAGAAACATGGCCCAGAACGGTGTTCTTGCGTTCTTTTGTTCTATTGGCGTTCAGTTCTCAATTTTTCAAGTTCTGCAAAAAACAGAACTTTGGCATCTCTGGGGTAATCTGGTAGTTAGTCAACGATTGTTATTCATGGATTATTCTCTTTTAGCACCTTTCGCTCTCTAGCATCCAAACTAGAAATCGTATTATAATTTTTGGCATGATTGGATTCAGGAGAAAAAACTACGTCGAGCCCATGGAAAAGTATGCAGGGTCCCCTTGCCTACTGTACTTCTAATTAATACTTCTTTTTATACTAATAATTAAATGGTATGGTTCAAGTAGCTTGTAACTTTTGGTGTACAAATCAGGGATTACCAATCGTTATTTATTAGACCAGAATTCGTTTATCACAAACATTAGTTGTATTGTTTTTGAGGTTCATAGTTTTGTAGCGTTGTAGACATACGACCGGAACTAGTTTGCAAACCAACTGAACGCGCAACTGTCGGAGATTAAAATGATATCAATAGACCCGGATTTGACTGCTTTTGCAGCGCATATTTTTGAGACACTGAATAGATTCGAACTCACTCAGCTCTCACTTTGAGCTCTTGACCACACACCCAACCCCCTCATACTCAAGCGAGTAGTATCCTAGCTCGAATACACAGTAGTACAGTGAAGTAGTTATAAACGTTGAAGTTATAAGTAAGGCTACGAATTTTGATTTGTTCAACTGCGGCAAGTTAATATAAATACAATACTCAAGTATTATTTACTTAAGTATTATTTATGACAATTTGAGACGTTCTTACGAGAAAATTGATCATGAATCGGAATAATCTCAGTAAAAGTACCACACATTAAAATAGTGATTACTGAACTATTATAATAAATTTATTACCCGTTTGTTTTCCGCCTATGACCCTTTTTGGGGAACTCCCCATATCGATCCTCCCAAAAAACTATCATAAAAAAGCTCTCAAAAAATGAGTCAACAACTATTGCAGGGCTTTTCTAAATTTTCGGGATGAAATAAGCAGAAATACAAAACCGCCGATTTTGAACGCATCCGACTTTTTTCGAATTCTGGAACTTTTACCAAAAAATCGGTTTCGTTGAATGTTTAATATTGTTCCTCATAAAATTTGACTAGACCCGTGTTTCAGCGATTTTATATTAAGCCCGATTTACAATCATTTTTGGTCCTTTTTAGGCGTTTGGTGCAAACTTGCACCATTGTCCCCCTGAGAGTTAATACCCGATTTTATACCCGTTTAAGTGAAATGTAAAATGAAAAGGTCAATCTGTGTTATATTCCTAGAAAATGATTAAACTAGAAAATGCCAAGAACAGGAATGTGGAGGAAATGTCAATGTTTTGGACCCAATAGCATATTTTTTAAGCAAAACATATCTTCGTTTCTTATTTCTTCGGCTTGGGTAATTTTCGAATGGTGCAAATTTCCTCATTGTGGGAAGAGTAACATGAATCCGAATGTTCTTCCCAAACAGAAAGGGAAGTCTTTTTCGTTTTCTCCCGGGGATCAACATTAACAACATAGTTCGTACTGTAGACTAGCTGTGAAACCGTGTTTAAAAACTACCGGGGAAAATTTAGTATTACTAAGTACTAAAAGTATTACTTAAAGTCATACAAACATACTCGAAAGGCATATCGTGTTGTTAATTAAAATTTGGCCTGGTTTTCCCCACTGAAGAAAAAAATGGCGTTTAACAGTCAAACCAAACCAGTTTGTCAAATTTATGATGACAATGATGACTATAACAAGGTGAGGTAATATAGATTCTAAGCCGTTTTTTGGTTACTTATATTCGCTCAGCGCTCTCGTGAACCAAAAACGGCTTAGCATCTATATTACCTCACCCTGTATGTGTAATTTGGATTCCATACACAATGGAATGTGGTTTGTCAGCCTTGCTATAATGTTCGGGAAACGGCAACTGCTCGGCAACAACAGGCATCCAGCACCTATCAGAATGCCCTAATGTGAGACATTCAGCATCACACCACTGGCCGAGTTTAGCGCCACCTGGTGAATGGAACTCACTTGAATGTGACTCACCGCGTCCCGAGTCGGTATCAAATCGGGATCGCACACGCTTTTGATTTGTGGGCCTTATAACCACATCGTCCGGGTCGTCGAGAATAATTTGACGTGGCTTTATGGTGGAACTGCCGCTTGGACCAACCATTACATCAGCCGGCGTCGAAAATGTTTTTCCATGGGTAGATTTACTTGAATGATTTGAAAATTCACATAAAAATTCGCAAACCAAAACTGCAACCAGACAGAAATATCGGTTCATTTTCAGACTACGCTTCCTAGCAAAAAAGGTACAAGTAAAATACATACTGAATGACGTCTAATGTGACAAAAGTAACATATAATTATCGGACGACCTTATAAGCAAATCGGCCCCGAAAACTGAGAAGTTTCAACAGATAAATGCAACGTACTATTCTGACATGTTGATATCCTTTTTCCACGTAAAGTAGACGTTCATCGCCGCTAACTCATTTCCCCATTTTCGTTAACGGTGGTTTCAATACAAATCACTGAGTTAAATATTGTTCAGCTAAAAAATCCGGCTTATCTGATCGAGTTTACTTGTTCCGATCTAAAAATAATTGGGGTCAGATAAACTCAGAACAATGAGAAAATGAGGCAGCGGCGATAAACGTCTACTTTATGTGGAAAAAGGATATAATTTCGCAGGAAAAAAATATGAAAAAACAGGCCCGACAACAGAATTGGCGGGAAGCCGCCGCGATCAATGGCGGTTCGATTTCTGCGCAGGTGGTTTAGTTTATACCAAAACAAGATATGCCAATATCACAAATCTACTTTATGCTAACGAGAGTTACAAGAGTAAAGTACACCGGGTGCGGTGTTATCAGGCGCACAGTTATCAGGCGGGTTTTCCCGCTCGTTGAGTTATCAGGCGGTTTTTTCCCCAAAAATCTTTTCAGTTTTCCGCCTACGCCCTGTGGAGTTATCAGGCACCCTACGAAATTTCACAATTTACTCTTTTTGCTCGTTATTCTCCAATTTCAACTAATAGACTAATTCATATATCCAGTTATAATTATATTCGCTACAAGGTAGCGGAATTCAGCCATATACCATTTTGAGATTGAAGTTCTAATTATTCTTTAATCTAAGAATGGCTTTAATGAATAGTGATAAGAAAATTGTTCCCCTTTTCTCTCTCAGATATGATACATATGATATGTATCATATCAAAGTGTATTTATAATGTTTTTTAGTTCAATTAAACAATGAGTCATATTATGGATCTTAAAATTCCCCGCAGGTTCATAATAATAATTTGGTATTACGAAATTCCCCGCTCGTTGTGTTATCAGGCAGGTTTGTCATTGCATAATGACAATTTGGTATTGCGCAATTCTCCGCTATTCGTGTTATCAGGCAGTTTTTTTTTTGTAACTTTTTCCCCGATTCCGCCTACGCCTTGCGGACTTATCAGGCACCCTACGGAGTTATCAGGCGGTTTTTTGGTCGCGAAACCCGCCTGATAACTCCGCACCCGGTGTATATAATTTAAAATCATTCCTAATACGATCGTAAAATTTGTATCGGTGTAAGGAAAACTTGCGGAAAATGACGACAACGAGCACGAGTAGCAAAAATAAAACGCCACAGGTTATGCCAGCGCCAATCATCACCCAATCACTGCTGGCCGTAACAAACATGAGATGCTGAGTGCGTTGGGTAAGATCCTCTTGGTCCCCAGCTTCAATAAAAATCTTTGCATTGAAGTCTTTGGTTACATTTACCACCAAAAATAATTGATTTTGTTTTAGTCGAAATTTGTGAGCGTCTTGGCCGGCAATGTGAAGGACGGGAGAAGGACCATCGTTATCGGATGCCTGAATAAAAAAGATATTTACATCATAAAATAAGAATGGTCAAGGACACGCCAAATAAGAATGGTCGGACACGCCAAATAAGGGTCGATTTTGATCAGGAAATATATTGTTGCTCCGAATAAGAGAGAGACATCTTTTACCTGTTTTAGGCCTGGTGATGATTAAAAATACTTTTTTTTTGATTGATGGAGACACTCCAGAAATTTATTACGGAGATTTCATGAATGAAAAAGAACTGGTTATTGAACTCAAATTAAAGCTTTAAATTTGAAATTAAAACATATGACTAAAATAACATCATTTTACATTTAGTCAACGATAAAAATCCGAAAATCCCGAGTTCGAAAAAATGAGGGTCAGGTCATCATATCCGAGGGGCTATATACACATCCGCATTCGAAATGTCCTGTAGTATAATACTGTAGTACAATTTGTCCAAATACTTTCATTATTGAGCATTGTGCGCTGACTTGATACGTGCTTAAGGCCTATGCAATACTGGTATTATTACCGGGAATATATGATATAATGAATACAACAAATTATTATGTTTCAAATTCTTATACCGTATATACGAAATGAAAATGAGAAATATTGTAATGCGATGTTTTTTATGTAAGATTTTATAAAACAAAGTATATTATCAATGATAATGTATCATTCTTTTATTATCAAATCTTACATAAAAACCACACAATATAGTATTTTTTATTTATAATTATAATNATTATATTGTGTGGCTTTTATGTAAGATTTAAACATTTAACAATTTGTTAAATGGTTAAAAAAAAATCGTTTAAAATACATGAATAATGTATAATTTTCACTATTTTATCCTTAAAAAATAAGCAATCAATTTTCCCAGATAGTTTTAAACTATAATTATACAAATAATAAGTTAAAACACAGGTTGAATACTTGTATATATATAGGTATCTCAGATAAGAAATCATGCAGAGTGCTACGAAGCGTACTACATAGTATAGATGCTGCATGTGATAGGCTTTCCTTCTGATAAATATGAATATGCACAATTTATGATATTTTTAGATACAGTTTATATCAGTTTGGTGAATCTGATTTTATATACGTCACGCGAAATAGTGTCACCCTCTGCGCGATAGCTTTATTAATATAATAAGAAGTTACATGCAGGTTTCTTCCAAATAT
>SCLG01000001.1:1447493-1481993 GCA_004367875.1 Oikopleura albicans
TAATAGTACGTCTATGCGCTGGCATAAGTCAAAAAATTAGCTATCTTCGACTGTCCTCCCCTCCGGCTCGAAAAAAAATCTCGAGCTGAAAAATAAAAAAAGAGCTGGGCTAGAAAGAACTCGGACAAGAAAACATTGCTCGCCTCGGGTGCCCAGTTCGCAAACTGCCGAGGACCAGTGTTGGAAAAATTGGCCAACGCTGCAATTTTCCCCAACGCTTGCCGAGCACAGTTCACTTGAACTGGGAAGGCCAGCTAGCTGATGCCGAGCTTTGATTCCGCCGCGTTTCTTTTACAAAATTTCATCATTTACACCTGACCTTGGCCGCCTACGCAGTTTCGTTGTAATTTTTTTTTATTTTGAAACAAATATTTGCTGAACAACTGCGCAAATTGGACTGCAATTTTCCGGCTTTTTTTCGATGTTCTTTCGTATTAAGCCTTAACCCTTGGTTACCGCAACATATTAACCTTGTACCTTTATGGTTGCAATCGGCTGGGAAATGTCGAAACCAGGCTTGACTTTAATCAGGGAGGGAGCTTCAATTGTTGGAAGATTATCATTTACATTTAACACATTGATATCAATTGAAGTTGAATCCGATAATCCACCCCGATCGACCACCGTTGCTGTTAGCTGAAATATTTTTGTGACTTTAGTTTTACAATAATTTGCATTTATTACCGTGTGTTGGAGCATATACTGCAGCGATGTTGCCAAAAAAACGTTAAAAATGATATGAGGATTGCTCAAAATAGGACAGTCTGGGCTCCAACACACGGTATAATAATACGGTAGCATAATCGGGAGAAAAATTTCCGAAAAAAACGTTTTATTTGTCAAGCTTTTTCCAAAATAGAAAAAGATATTTATATGTCATTTTTCATCAAAACACTTGTTCAGATAACTGGTTAGGTGGTGTATGCTATAAGCTATAACTTGAGTACAGATTCAAAATACTTTATAGGTTTCTGAAAAAGTACACTTTAATTACGAGCTATTTTTCAGATGTATACACGATAAGATAAAACTTAAAATGACTTTTTTATTTATAGGTTTCTTGAACAGTTGCCAGATTTTTTTTCGTCGAAAATCAGAGAATAATTATTAGAACTATTGGAACACCACATATACAGATATTATAATATATTATACTTAAAGTTATCTGTGATATGANTAATTCTGGTCCATTTTGTAGGGCGTCGGCCATAATGAATCATTTGATAAAAGGAAGATTTGATAATATTAAAATCAAAAAATAAATGTTTATATTTCCATTTGTTCCATTAGATGTCATTATTGTCCGGTAGAGGGTTAAGTCTGGGCTCCAACACACGGTATAATGATAGCATAATCGGGAGAAAATTTTCCGAAAAAAACGTTTTATTTGTCAAGCTTTTTCCAAAATAGAAAAAGATATCTATATGTCATTTTTCATCAAAACACTTGTTCAAATAACTGGTTAGGTGGTGTATGCTATAAGCTATAACTTGAGTACAGATTCAAAATACTTTAAAGGTTTCTGAAAAAGTACACTTTAATTACGAGCTATTTTTCAGATGTATACACGATAAGATAAAACTTAAAATGACTTTTTTTATTTATAGGTTTCTTGAACAGTTGCCAGATTTTTTTTCGTCGAAAATCAGAGAATAATTATTAGAACTATTGGAACACCACATATACAGATATTATAATACATTATACTTAAAGTTATCTGTGATATGATAAACTGTAAAAATCTTTTTATCGTTACACTAGTACTACGGTATAAAAGCTAGTGTATAAAAGCTAGTATTTTTAAAAATGCGTTCCGCTTCTGACTTTTCACACTGAAGTTTTTGGGTACGTTGTATTGGATTACTGTAAGTAAAATATACGTATTATAATAAATTTAAGTATAATAAATATGCATATGCATTATAACTTATAATTTTATAACTTTATAATTTATAATTTTATAATTTATAAGTTCTCTGTAATTTATAGACTATGGTCCTGATTTTAAAACGGGAAAAATTGTTTTTTTAGCGGGAATGCATATTTCTCCTAAATTGCGGCACAAGAGGGGTAGGACTGTAATACAAAAATATTTTAAAAGAAGAAAATCGCTTTTCGGTGAATTTCCTTGGTTATTGGCCGACCGCGCTCAAAAAAGACCAATGACAGACCACATAGGCCTCAGACGCGCTGTCAAGCAACGTTACCAAAAAGTGGTAACATAATTTATTTTTTTCGCGTTTGAAAATCACTGCGATACATAGTGTCAAGTTCTTGCCTCCACAACTCTAATCATGTAACAACATTTTTTTTGGTTTTTTCAATTCAAGATTGGCTTTTCTATGTTGATTTTATTGTCGTAATATTTAATAAAATAAGCACCATTAAAATCCTTGAGGCGTTTTTTATAGGCGGCCGGATAAACGTCCCACCGCTGTATTTATGGGTAACGGCACACCTAAATTAAGAATAGACCAAATTCAGTCGATTTTGATATATTGAGTGAGTAATAGTGGAAGGCTTTGGAAGCTTTTGTCCTTAAACTTATTGAATTTTTAAATGATATTTTGGAAAATTGTGTGATAAATGTCATGCATTATCCAATAACGCATTATTTATATGCGGCTACTTTCATGAAAAGAAAATTGTGCCTCAAATAGAAAAGCTGCAAAATAAAAAATGCCAGGACAAAAATCGCCAACTTATTTATTTTAAATTGCAAGATGCGATAGAAAAATACATAAATAAACCACAGACGTCTTCAAAAATTCTTTTCAATAAAAAAAATTTGAAGAAGACACGAAGTCGATTGCGAATATTTCGTGGCAGCGGCGACAAAAATTGAATAAAAAAAAACGGGAAAATTCTGAATGATTTGGTGAATTAATTGAAGGTCAAAATGGTTTATTTAAAAAGGAAAGTGTTGAGGATATTAAAGTATGGAAATTAATGAGTTTAAAGTGCAATTAATACACTCTACACTTACATGCGACCATCTAACCACTTAAAACGGCCATTTTGAGGCAACCAAAATGCCCCTGGGCCACAATTACCGATAAATCTTCTAATATTCCGTAGTTCAATATTTTAGAAGTTAAGATTTTGCCAAATTGCCCATTATGGTCAAGTAGAATCAATTATTTGCCCAAGTTACTGTTAGGTCTCTCGAAGTTGGAAAATAAATTGATTTTGTCGCTGGAGAGCTCATTTTACTCAGGAGAGCTTTTTTTACGTAGAAAATGCACTAAAACGTATATCTCTTTTAAATTTTTCGAAAAATCGATTAAGGCTGAATTTGGGACGCAATTAGCGGAATAAAAAAAGAGGCGGCCATGGAAGATGTCATCTCATTTTACATTCACGTGATTGGTTAGAGGTGAGCCAAATTAAATGTTCGCGTATTGAAAACGTCTACTTCTTCCAAGGCCGCCTCTTTTTTTATTTCGCCAAATGCGTCCCAAATTCAGCCTTAATCCTTGTTATATATATTCATAATCTCCGAGTCAGACTGTACCATATGGGCTATATCATATAGGCTATATTATATAGCCTCCTAACCAGTTATCGGTTAAATTAAAGGACCGGTCACAGAAGTTAAATTAAGTCCTTTTTCACCGAAACGTATGGCAGTACCTTACCTGATATTGTTTGATGTCTTCATAATCTAGAAATCGTGCAAGAATAATCTGGCCGGTGTTCTCATCAATGGAGAAAACATCATTGCCACCGCTCAGGAGAAAACGGAGCTTTCCAAATTCATTTGGGTCATCATCGTCTTTGGCATAAATTGATAGGACACCTGTCCCGGGCGGAATATCTTCCCTGATTTTCGCTTCTATTCGGCGCCGTTCCATTTTTGGGGCGTGATCGTTTTGGTCCTCGATTTCAATCAAAATATTTGAAGACGTGCATCTAAAATTAACAAAAGTGTTACAACTTGTAAATTTCAACTAAATTAAGGACGGGTCAATAGCATTGACAATAGCTATTTACATGCCCTTGAAACGACAGAAAAATTAAAATCAAAATTTCAGTGTCATTGTTGATGTCATTGACCAAGCTCTAATTTTTAATTTTTGTTGGGAAAACACCCCTAGCCCGATAAACGCGCAGAGTGCCCGATAACCGCACTGTGCTTAACTGTATTAAATGGGTCGAAAATGATAGTAAACCGAAAGTAAATCGAAAATCGCTAAAATATAGTTAAATTTAATGAGAAAGAACGTAAAAAAATATAACGGAATTTATCTTGTAAAGCTTAGCATGGTCACAAGGGCGTTTACTAGAAATTTGGACTAAACGACTCCTAAGAATTATATGACACTTGAGACCGTTCGGAGTTAAGCTTGTCTATGACACTTGCTTACGAGTTAAAATTCGGTTAATCTTCATTCGGTTAACTAAAATTTAATGAAAACAAACCTGCGTTCCATACCTTTTTGGTTTTCCTTTATCACATGCAGTTACCGTGAGTTCGTAGCGCTCCCGTTTTTCACGATCGAAAATCGCATTCGTTTCAATGGCTTCATTTTGGAAATTAATTTTGAAAAGATCTTTGGGTTCAACGGAAATGTCGGTTTCACCATTAACCCCAAAGTCATCATCGGTCACTTTTGCCCAGGCGACAAGTGATCCAACTGATGCATTTTCTTTCACTTTTGCCACTATTGAAAAAAACAAATGAATCAACAAAGAGTTATTTGGCTCCAATGGAATAATGACCCGTTTTTGGCGACTCCGTTAGTGATTGTTCGTTTTGATACCAAAAAAGCGTTATTTCAGCTAAATCTAAAAAAATGGAAATGTTTACCGGTTTTTATTCGACTTTCCGGTTGGCAAGAATTATCGACGATACCGTCAATGTACCGTCAATGTAAGTTAGGGAACCTCTTTAAATCGACAAATAAGCAAGTCGTGTGTATATGGACACGCGTTCCCTGGGAGTTAAGATAGTACGGCTTATATTTTGGTATAAAATAGGTCAAAATTGATAGTAAAGTACCTAGACCGGCAGACTAAAATTACCTGATTTATTCGAAATGCTTGGGTAAACGGGCGTCAATGTTATGAGAGGATCATGATCATTTTGATCTTCGACTTTTATGATAAGTTCGCATTCGGACGAAAGCGTTGGCGAGCCACTGTCACTTGCTTTGACAACCAAAATGATTCTAGATTACATACAAATGGTTAATTTTCGGACTCTATATCGAAAACCGTCAAAATCTGGACCTAAGGATGAAAATTCGAGGACCCTCTGATACGATTTTCGATCAACGCTCTTACATGTCAAAATCTCGGCGTCTGATTTTTCCGGTGGTTGTAATTTTTCCTGTTGTTCTATCAATATCAAAAAGATACTTCGCGTTAATTGGCGCAGCGCTCACAATCTTATAACTGACGCGTGCATTCGGCGCAGCATCAATGTCCAGGGCGCGCGCCGAAAAGACGGGGCTGCCCACTGGCAAGGTTTCATTGAAATTTATGCTAAATTTCGAGCTGGAAAATCGAGGAGGATTATCGTTAACATCAAGAATCGAAATTTCCAGTTCGGTCTTTGCTTCGTTATTGGCAGCGTCTTTTGCCCTCACTGTTACTTAACGCTTTATTTAACTCTCAAGGATCCAAGTGGCATATATTATTATTCTTTCGGCACCGCGGTCTTTCAGACAAAATATGGGAGACCACAAATGTATTCAAATTTTAACCAAATACGTTTTCTCAATTAAGTTTTCGCCGGATAACCTTTTTCTGGTCAAACACGGTGCCTTTTTCCCCACAAAAATGTACACTCAATACCTGTCAGAAAAGCAACCTTTTCGCGGTCGAGGTCAGTCGTCGGTGATAAGAAAACGCGCCCATTTTCGTTGAAAATTGAAAAAAAGTTCTTTGGTATAATACTATACAGGGGGTCTCATACTTAAGGACGCCAAATAAAGGTACATTATTCAAATTAAGGGACAGTTTTTCAAAAAAAAAAGATTCAAATTAAATGACAATTTTACAAAAAGGGACACATTTTCAAATTAAGGGACACATTTTTTGGAAAATACAAATTAAGGGACACATTTTTTGGAAAATACAAATTAAGGGACACATTTTTCAAGATTAAAAATAAGCGGACCAATGTGGACTTTGGTCACAAAAAGAGTAAAGCGTCCTTTTATATGAGACCCCCCTGTACGACAATTGGTTGGGGTGAGTTCCATCTGGGTCAAAGGCGACCAGCTCGGGCACTTCCACTCGTTCGCCTGCTCTAAGATTTTCTGGAATGGAAATCGATACAGTGGCGGACTCAAATATGGGCGAATTGTCATTTTCGTTTTCAATCGTAAGTTCGACAATTATGGATTCGTACAGTTCTTGTGGAAGGACGGCAATCTAAAAAGACACGGTACTTCAAAATGTACTTAAGAGTCGTAGAAGTGATTTTAATTTTAAACTTTCAACCTAAATTATTCAGTATATTATACTACGGATGTCGTGGAAACTATAAATAATTATTAGCTATAAGTTATTGATGTTAATGTCGTGGCAATGTGTGACCACAGGCGGTTGCGTAACGGACCAGCGCGCACATTTGATCATTAACTCGTACAAGCCTAGAGGCACAATTTGGGTCATTTTTCACTTTACAAACCTCAAAAAATGTTTACCTAGTCGTTAACAGCTTAGGTTGACAACTTTTTGGTAAATATTTTTTTTTGAATATTAAATTTTATAAAATTTCAAGAAAAACGGCTAGGGTTAAAACTCGAAATACCCAAAAAGGTTATCAACCAACCAAAATTTGAGCTCATTATTAAAGACAATTCATATGTAGAGATATATANTTTTAGTAATTATCCGAGTCACTGTCATTAATTAAGCCTAATCTCGACATGAGCTCTAAATTTCGCAAAGTTGTGAGCAAAGGGTCATCCGCACTCCTTTGCTCATATGAGCATTCGAGTGCTCATGACCCTTTGCTCACACATCTATTTTTTTTCTAAATTGTGAGCAAAGTGTCATTTCCCGTCGTGGCAATGTGTGACCACAGACGGTTGCGTAACGGACCAGCGCGCACATTTGATCATTAACTCGTACAAGCCTAGAGGCACAATTTGGGTCATTTTCACTTTACAAACCTTAAAAAATGTTTACCTAGTCGTTAACAGCTTAGGTTGACAACATTTTGGTAAATATTTTTTTTTGAATATTAAATTTTATAAAATTTCAAGAAAAACGACTTTGTTAAAACTCGAAATAGCCAAAAAGGTTATCAACCAACCAAAATCTGAGCTAATTATTAAGCACAATTCATATGTAGAGATATATACATATAAAATTTACAGTCAAGTGAAGATACTTAGTAGCCCTACGATTTAATTACTACTTCTTATTTAAACCCTAAGAAATTCAAGTTTGCCAATTTGCGAATAATTTTGCTACTTAATAACTAAAATTTATAATTTTAACTCCTAGAAAAATCGCAGTTGAGTGAAACCGATTTAGAATTTGATTTTGAAAGATAACGGTACACCTAATCTTGCTAATTTCTTATTTTTGCCAAAATTATCATCAATAATAAGCTTATAGAATGAACTTTGAACTAGTGAAATTTAGGAAAAAAAAACCTTGTTAAAATCAATTTGAGAAATACAAAAAGGTACAAGCAAACGATGCGCTTTTAAAGTGATTATCACTGTTCAAGAGCGCAGGATTCAGAAGATTGTAATTGAATAAGTATACGGTGCAAATGAAATAAACTCCTGCTTGATCTCAAATATTTTCGAGAAACTCTCCGCTAACCGCATTATCGTACCGCATTGATGTACTACGCACACAAATAACACAATTAACCGTTGTTCGTTAACCAAAAACTAGACAGTATAGTCTGCGTATAAAACCGAATTATAGTAAAAATTAACGAATTTTCGACAAACCACACCACCTACTTGATTATAGTAATTGATTAAAGTAACGCCGTTTAAAGGAACACTACTCACTAAAAGTAACAGTTTTGTTTTCAAAATTTGACTATTATAATAATGGGTTTTTACGGCCACAAACTACCTGCTTAAAGTAACCCACTAGAACTACTCAACGTTTTAAATCAATTTCCGCCGTTTTCTTCGTTTTTTCTTTTGTATTTTCTAGATAGCCAAACTCGAGTTTTTTCCGCACGTCAAAAACTCGCCTATCGCTATCTAGAAAATGCAAAGAAAAAGACGGCGGAAATTAATGTAAAGCGCCCAGTAGTAGTTTAAAAGCAAATTATTATTTTTTGGTAGTGCCGTACTTGAAATAACAATGTGCGTTTGACATAACACATTTTTTAGAAAAAAAAGTGTTACCTCAGATGGTAAGGTGGTGTATATATACGGTATAAAATATACCCCAATATTTTGCGATGTAAGTCATCGGTTACTTCAAATGACATAATCATAAACGATACGTCACATATGAATTACCATATGAATCCTATGATAAGGACATTAAAATATATGCACGTACTTTAATAGGTTACTATTTTTTGTAGCAAAAACATGCATGATAATGTTTTTGATACTTAAAATAATAACCTATTAAAGTATGTGCATATGTTTCAATATCCTTGATATTATCTTAGGATAATTTATCATTGGATTCAGAGAAATTCATTTGTGACGTATCATTTATGATAATGTCATTGAAGTAACGTATTTAAATATACCGGTATGTTTAAAACATATGGTTTGCACGTACTTAAATAGGTTACTTCAAAAGGTAATGTTTTTAGTAGCAAACAGATAACCATGTATGTATTTATGGCACCAACTGAATTGGTATCAGAATGGTCGAAAAGCCTATACAGTATATATAGGCTATACTACATGATTTTTGTCAGAAATTGTCGAGGGATTACACTTTATCCACATTACACTTTATCACTTTTTGCCTTCATTCACTTAACTTTTTTTGAAGAAATTACCCTTTAGACAAATTTCCTTTTGGACCATTATGATACCAATTCAGTCGGTGCCATAAATACAAACTATACTGTATAGGTGTCTTTCATCTTATTGTGAGAAAGTGTCAAATGGATAAAGGCTAAAGGTCAAAAAGTGTAAAGGGTATTTTGTCGACAATTTGCCCTTTCGACAAATTCCCCCTTCGACATTTTAGAAATGATTCAGTCGGTATTTTGGTACCGACTAAATTGGTATCATGAAGTTTTGGTCGAACGTATAAGAGGTCGAAAGTATAAAATGTCGAAAGTGTAAACGGAATAAGTCCGAATTCGACGCAAATTTTTACCAAATACTGTCATATATATACACGTTAATATTTGGCTGGTCGAAAGTGGAAACGGAATAACTCAGAATTCGACGCAAATTTGCGTCGAATTCTCTTTTATACATTTTGACCTTTCAGCCTATTATACTTTCGACCAAAAATACATGATACCAATTTAGACGGTGCCGGTACTTTATATTTACTGGTGAAAACCTTGATCGGTAGCTCGGGCTTTCGAAGAAAATAAATGTGTTTTTATCAAAAGGTTTTCCGAAAAATTTCTAAAAATCGGTTTTCTGGGAAAATACAAAAAATGTTTTTCGGGGAAAACGCCTTACGACGAAAACGTCAGATAGTGTGTATAATGTGTATAAACAAGAACTAAATTATAAAAAAAAATCTTTTGCTTTTGATTACTTTACCTTTGACCGAAATTGACATAAATCTTGATTTTGACATAGGGTTTCGTAATCAATTTCACTTTCGAGTTTAACCTCTCCGCGCTCCGAAACACTGATGAGTTCTTCTGATGCTGCCTGGAGGCTAAATTTTCGGGGCTTCCCGGGAAATCTGAAGCGTTCAGTCAATCTCAAAATTTCGGTTCCTTTTGGCGTGCCTTCCTTTATCTTCACCGAGATGTGCTTGTTTTGAGTATTTAGCACTTTCACAGTTAGTTGATTTGAGGCACATGTCACAACCAACCATAAATTCAAATACGTGAACGTCGACATAAACCTTAATTATTTTTTAAGTTTTTTTTAAGTTCCAGTGGGGCGAGAAAACTCAATGGCTAGTATGGCGAGTTAGGTTTTTGTCCAGGGTCCCCAAATCCAACGATAAACTGTATATGTTCGGACACGGATTCGAGAGAGGGCTACAAATTGGCGGTCAAAGTTTTGAAAAAAAAACAAGCCTAAAGTGATAGAACTGCATTCGAGGATTCAACAAATGTGTATGAGCAGCGTTGGAAAAGTTGGCCAACGCTCCACATTTCCCAAACGCCCAACGCAAGCGTTGGCCAATGCTCGGATTTTTCCCAACGCCCAACGCAAGCATTGGTCAATGCTTAAATTTTTCGAAACGCACAACGCGTTGAGAATAAGATCTAATCAACGCCCAACGTTCCCAACGCACCCTAATGCCCAACGCTTCCAACACTGTGTAATACACAGTGTGTATGAGAATATTTTTGGACCACTAGAAGATTGTCAAAAGTGAACCATAATGTCGTAAAAAATCATAAAGTTTTCGTGATGTTTTATCATACATTTTTATGATTTTGTCATGATTTTTCACAATTAATCATTGGAATCCGCTTTGAGTAGTTAAAAAACCGGAGCTGTTGATTTTTTTAATTTTTTTTTTAACTGAATAATAATAAATATTCTAAATAACCTTTGATATCCTGTGTTCGCCCAAATTAATATATTCGAATTCCAATAAAATCTCAATCTCTTTATAAACGATTCGCAAATTACGGTATAAGACCAAAAATTACAATAAATGCTGAAAAAATATGGCTGAATATTTCTCTACTCAAAAATGTTTTCTTCGCGCTGGAAACAATTGAAAAAAATCTAGAAATTGTCTTTCGGTGCGAGGTGATTACTCAAAAAAAGTAAAGTCAGATAGACGATAAATTCTGTTATTTATCAAAAACCCTAATACAAATGTTAATTTTACAGACTTACATAAAAAAGTTGCGAACATTTTACGGCTTGAGCGCAACGGGCTTCAGAAACTAGGAAAACTGTGAAAATAACTGATTTTTTATGTTGGCGAAAGTAGAAAAGACGAGGGATCGAAATGCAATCACAAAAATCACAAAATCACAATCACACGTGTGATTTTTGCGTGATTGTGATTGAAAATTTTTTTGGCTTTTGTGATAATCAATTTGTGATTCGCTTTTTTTTTGAGTTGTGATTTTGTGATTTCTGGGATTTTTGTGATTTTATTGTGATCACAAAATAATTTTTTTAAACATTTTTATGATTGATTTCCGTGATTTCTGTGATTTTGTGAGTGTGATTGCATTTTGGCCAACATCACACGTTTTTCCCATCCCTGGAAAAGACTGTGTTCTAAGAAATTATTATGTCATAGAGGAGTTTCATACAGGGAAGAGCTATGAAAAACTTTACAATGAATTTTATTAAACTACAATTTTCTGGTCGAAGGGAAAAACTCGATACACACCCGTGGGGAAATTTGTTGAAATTTGCTCGAAACTCTTACGGAAAACAAAGCAATCAAAATCACTACAAACCATTAAACTGTAAAGATCAAACAGAATTTCCGACCGGGAGTTAAGAGCAAAAATAGGCCACTTGCACGCGTCAAATATTGAACTATATCTGAATAGACTACACAGGATGCGCCGTTAACCGGTCAAAAACACGTTAACCGGCCAGTTTTTGAAAACTTTTTTTGCATGTTAAGGGCGCACCCTGTGTATATAACCTGTAAATATATCGGCGATCCAACTGTAGGGTGAAATATTAAGATATATTTAGGCCACAGACAACGTTTTCTCCAATTATTACGCAAAACAAAATGACCCTTAGATTCGATGGCTTTCCGTGGAAAACCACATTAGATCTGCTTGAGCCATTCATGACTCCGAAAGGAAAAAAAAAGTTTGACGCAAAAAACGGTCAAAATTCACTAGTTGAAGTAGCCGGCGGAAATTTTCCATATCCGGACGTGAAAACCGCCATCATGCATAGTTTGGCATATTTTGTGAAGATCAAAATCATCAGTGGCTTCCTCATGGGCTTGAGTGATTGGGCTTTATTTGAATCAAATATTTGGCCATATTAAAAATAGGGCCGATTTGAAAATTATGATTGGAAGGATGAGCGGGTCGTTTTATTTCAAGTTGGGTGGTCCGGCGCGGTACTTATGTGGCGGAAATTTTAAATAATGACACGAGAGGCTTTTAAAACGACCACACACAAACACACACACGACCTCGGTACTGTTTATGCCGACGTTGTAAAAAATAAACGAAAACATAAAATTCAATTTTCCGCGAAATGTGGTCTGTTTCCTTTTGACCATAATGCAGTGGTTATTCAATGCTAGGTTTTTTATATTCAAAATAAAGAAGCACTGTGGTTTCAAACAAATTTTTCATAATGTTTTCAATTTGAAAAAAAGGTTTTTTTCTTCAAATGAGGTTTCCTTCAAAAATTTCCCTTTAGAACACTCAACTTTGGAACTAAAATAGATCTTGAATTTCGAAAATTTCACGATAAATGTTTTGTGGGCAATTTTATTAAAAAAAAGTGACGATTAAGGTCTCGTTGTGCTCAATTTTGGAGCCCGGCGGGCCTTAATTATGCCCTGTTATTTTAGTTTGTAAGCGATTTTTTCCCGAAACTTCAAGAATTTCGCGGTAAAATATTTACGGGTAACAATCTATCACCCCTTCGCTGTTATTTTATCATCCGTTGTCTCGAAGATTTTCCCGTTCGTGCGGACTCTTTTTGGGGCCAAGTTTTGCTGCTTTGTCTTGCGGATTTTTTTCATGCAAAAGTTGCCAGATATTATCTTAAACCGCGTAGAGCGTGTATAAAAATTTTTCACCAGTTTAACTACGTTTGTAAAGTTTGCCATTTATACCCAGAAAGGTTACTTAAGATTGAAGTCAATTCAGCATTTTCGTATAAAAGTAGTAAATTTAGCAAGGTGGATTTTACCACGTTTTTTGCCCAAGCCTTTTGGTGGGTGAAAATCAACAATTACGAATTAACATGGTTTGACCCCCAAAACGCACGCATGTCTTTTTTGACGCGTTTTTATACTGTTCACAAATCCGATTATCCCTCGAACTTATCCAGAAGAAACACATTGTCAAAATTCCCAAAATAATCAACCGCATGAATTATCAATTTTTTAAGGTGTTAGCTCAAACACTTTAATCCGTTATTTTTACTTGAAAGTTCCGAAATAAAAAAGTCCGAGTTAATAATTCCAAATAAGTTAAGGACGGGTATCGCCTGTTGTTGGTGCTCACAATTTTCATTAAAATTACCGTTTAAAAATTACTTTATGGAAAAGTACAAACAAAATATTTTGGCATACATTAAGGCCCTTAATTTAAGGGGGAGCGCCAAATAAAGGAAGGAACGCCAAGTAAGGGTTTCGAAAAAAATCAACCTCAAGGTTACGCCAAGTAAAGGGCCACTAAATCAATATTTCTCCTCATTCCTAAGTGCCATAAAAAGATATTAGTAGTTACCAGGGCTCGGCACACTTGATTTTTTTCGCCAAGTAAGGGTAGGAGCGTGAAAGGATTGGGGACCATTTTCGAACCTATTTGAGACAAACGTCCGACGTAACGTTGAATTTGTTGTCTGGGAGTTAAAACACAAAATGGTCTATTTGTTTTTCCGTTCACGCAAAAGAATTCTCTTTACCATTTATAAACTTACGTATACTTTTTGTATGCTGGACAAAAAAAATCGTGGTCAAGTGGCCAAATCTCTTCAAAATATTTTGCCAAAAACGAACATTTTCTCTTTACATTTGGTAATTTCGCAATTTATCTCTTCAAAGGGCGTTTTTGTCTTTATTTCATGAAAAAAAAAACGGCGCGAGTAGAAGACGAAAAACAAAGCGTTTATTTAATTAGTTTTGGATCTTTTCAAGTGTTGCGCCTTCCATATTTGTTGTCGATAGCACAGCGGGTGACCAAAAAAGAAAACGTGCGCTGAATAGACCCACACGAATGGCAATTGCCCGGGGCGAAAGTGCCCTTTTACAATGCCCATTTTGAGGTCTTTTATCATTTTTTTTTAAGAAAAATGGTCATTTTTGTTTTAGGACATTGGTCATAAATTACAAGAGAGCCACAGCAGGGTTACTAATAAACAAGAGACCTCAACACATTATGTCAACTTATCGTCAACTTAATGATAATTTAAAGTCGTCAAAACCTTTTTTTGGGTTTTGAGGCGTAATTCATTGTTTTTGTGCCTACATCAAAGGCAAATGCCGATATATTTTTGGAGGTTAAACTAATAGAAATCGGTTTTATTTGGCGAGAGCAAATAAATGGCATAGAGTGATTTTTAACATGGGCAACTAATTCGACATTGGCTTGGTTTAAAATACACCCCTCCAACGTTATCTGTCCAACATTTTTGCAAAAAAAATTTTGTTACAAAATAATGGTGCAGTTCTTAACTCCTGGGGGTCACATGTGTTCTCATAATCCGTGGGGGTCACATTGGTATTATATAAACCTTATGGGTGGTTTAAATCCTAAAATTCTTATCAAAAAATGTTTTATGGCCCATAAATTATGGGTAATTAGCACATGACAAAAAAAAAAAACTCGATAGATGTCTTCAAGGTCATCTGAGGAAGATCTACATGAAGTCCCTGTAACAAAAACCAATAACTATTTTTGATTTACTATAACTAAACGGAGGTAAACGCGATTGTATTTTCCCAATTTCAGCCCCAATATGATTTTGAAAAAAAAACTCTAATAACAGTAGCTACTAAAACTTTTAGTCTAAAAGTACTTCTTCATCTGATTAAATCCAGTTTCGTAAATTATTATTCAATTATTCAGCTGCATGTCCTCCAATGCATTTATCCTCTTAGACATGGAAGAAAATTATAAACAAATTTTGCAAAAAAAAAACTTGAATGTAACCTCAGTCTGAAACGAACGGCCAAGTAGCACTGGCCATGGTAATGATTTTGTCCAAGAGTTAATTGATAGTGCATACTAATGTCATGTCTTGCTGCATCAATGGCCCTTAATAAGCCGCATTAATTTCCTATAAAAATAGTTCAATTAAACCAAATTCAATGACAGATTAATTCCAAAAATTGAAACATTAGCCTAATGCATTTAGGACTCGGCACGGTGTATTTTCTATTTTTAACAAATTTAACCATCAGGGGGGGGTATACAACGATAAACCGTAAGGGGGAATTAGGTGCTCAAAATTTGTCCGGGGAGTTAAGCCTTGCATGTTAATTGTTCAAAAAGCGAGGTTTCCGTCAAAAATTGTAAATTTTCGACAATATTACTCATTCTATGACATAGATAAGTACGCAGTGCTACATAGAATCTATGTAGCACTGCGTACTTAGCCTTTCATTTTAAAATGTGTTAATTTGCCCTTAAGTAAACATGTTTGTGTTGCAATTTTTTCTGACATCCATAGAAAGATGTTTCCCGAAAAAAATCTAGATTTTTTAATAAGAATTAGTTGTTTTACGGAGTAGCCAATACAGCATACTTTGAACGTGAGTACTTAGTCAAGTTCATTTAGAACCAAATGTATTTTAATATTTCATTCGGCGGTAAAACCACTATAATGAATAAATCTACGTGCTCATCCTGGATATGTTTTTTTTTTCGGGAAGTGGGCTCATATCCGAACAAACAACCCCACGTAAATTATAGGTTTTTATATTAACTCTTTCGCGGTAGTGTGGGCCATATGTGTACATATTTAAACTTTATTATTTTAATAAGATAATAAATGTCGAGTTTTTAAAATATCCACAATAGGTATAAAAAAGTAAAAAGTGCCCATAGGAAGCACAGTTTTAATCAGCGACCCTTATGTTCAGCAATTATATTTTTATCGAAACAAACGACCCTTATTTAGCATAGATAGATATGGTAGAAATGGACAAATCGGAATTTTTTCGAAAAAAAAACTGGTCAGCCCTTTTGTAGAATTCCCCAAGCTACGTATCTCTGATTATGCATAATTTGATTTGGACCACCAGGGCCCCCTAGACAACTGTTTGAAATGTCCAACCTACGCAAAAGAAGGACCTACGTAAAATAACTTTTCGCTTAGGTGGAACCATAAACGCGTAGGTGAATCATAAACGATCCTTATTCGGTAGACCCTTATTCAGCTCCCCCTGTATAAGTTTTATAATAAATTCATTTTTTTCTTTTTTTCTTGACGGGTCAATAATCATGCCAACAACTGTAACTGAACATGTAGCGCTGATTATAAGGATAACTAATTGATTTTGCAAAAACTCCGTACGGTTCATGGCAGTCTGATGCGTTGTCGGACATTTTTTTTCCTTTGTGTTTAACTTCAATTCCAAAATGACTTTTGAATAATTTATGATTTTGAGTTTAAAAGTAAGGAAAGGGAATAGCTAGATGATTATTAAAGCACTTCAAAATGCAGCGAAACTCTTAGTATGCACTTGCATACTAAAAAAAATCGGACGTGTAATTAACTCACCGAATCCACTTGGCCAATCGCCATGAATGAAATGCACAATTTTTGCCAAATTGGAAATGCATCATGAAAAAACACACGTTTTTTGGGGAAATGCTGAGATAATAATATGCGGTTAGCACTGTTCATAAGAGCCTGGCGCCAAAAAATAGTCTAGGGCTAATAAGATCCGAATAAGAGTCTAAATTCTAGTAAATTATAAATTTAATTTTAAGTTGCGTCTAAGAACACATTTCCTTTATTTAATACGATTTATGCGTTGTTTTCAATTCGAACCTAGATATTATCACNTGAATGAAATGCACAATTTTGGCAAAATGGGAAATGCATCATGAAAAAACACACATTTTTTGGGGAAATGCTGAGATAATAATATGCGGTTAGCACTGTTCATAAGAGCCTGGCGGCCAAAAATAAAATAAAAAAAAGTCTAGGGCTAATAAGATCCGAATAAGAGTCTAAATTCTAGTAAATTATAAATTTAATTTTAAGTTGCGTCTAAGAACACATTTCCTTTATTTAATACGATTTATGCGTTGTTTTCAATTCGAACCTAGATATTATCACGAACAGGGCTCGCCAACAGCCAGCTGGCCTTCCCAGCTCGAAAGCTGGCTGGGCAGTTCGACAGGACAGCTTATGTTTTTTCTTGGCTTCGAGAGGCCAGCACAGGGCAGCTCAATATTATTTTTGAGCCCGAGAGGCCAGCACAAGACGGCTCGTTTTTAATTTTGAGCTCGAGAGGACAGTCCAGCACAGCTCGTTTTTATTGTGAATTATGCCGAGCGCTGATCACGAATACATTTTTTCGGAAATCCAATTTTAGCATTTCTTATTTTGAACATCAAATACACTACCTACCCACTTAAAGTAACAGTCAGTTCTTCGGCCTACGCACCACGCGGCCTACCTGCTTAAAGTAAACCCAAAATGGAGGAAAAAAAAACGGTTGCTTAAAATGGAACTGTTACTTAAAGCAGGTAGGGCGTAGGTGGCAAAAATGACTGTTACTTTAAGCAAGTAGTTGGTGTAGTTTTTTCTCTTATCCCACAAAAATACATAGATCGTTTTTTTGTGAGGCGCAAATGGGCCATTTTACTGGCACTATCAAATAAAATTCGAATGTTACAGTAAATCTTATCGAATACAATATTATATAAGTAAGTTACATAAGTTAGTTACATAAGTAAGTTACACAAGTAAGTTATACAAGTAAGTTACATAAGTAAGTTACATAAGTAAGTTATACAAGTAAGTTATACAAGTAAGTTACATAAGTAAGTTATTTAAGTAAGTTACATAAGTAAGTTATACAAGTAAGTTATACTAGTAAGTTACATAAGTAAGTTGATAAGTAAGTTGTATATACCATAGTTATTTAGTTATATAATATTGTCATGGCATTTGAGTCAAGAGTACATATACAGGTAAGTACTTATAGCTAATAACTAAGAGAATATTAAAGTTATGTAATACAACACCTAACCATTTGACTTAACACATTTTTTTTTCGAAAAAAGGTGTTAATTCAAATGCAAACTGTTACGCCACATGGGTAGTGCGTAGGTTAAAACCCTGGAAAACTTAAAACAAAAAAAAAATGTTAACTCAAATGCAAATAGGCTTTTTCTCTAGATTTAAATTCCAAATTGACGAACAAAAAATGAGCAAATGCTATAAAAAGAAAGAAAACAATATAATGAACGAAAAAAATCAAAAAATCGTTATGTTTCAAATGATTCAAAAGAGAGATTATAAAACTCGTCGATGAAAATTGGAAGAATATGATTTGATTATTTTGGCAAAACTTTTTGTTGTCCTTTGGGAGTTAATTTGTTTTGCGAACTGTTTTGCTGAAAAAAAGACAAAAAAAAGTCAAATGTTAAGTCAAATGGTGTTTAGTCAAATGGTTAGGTGGTGTAGTTTAAAATTATTAACAATTAGGATATTTTTTTCGAATTTATTGAATTATTTTTCGAAAACGGGGCCAGAATTCTGGACGGTCGACAGCCTATTTAGTAAGTATACAGACTGTATTATTTTCTGAAACAATTTTTTTCAAAAAACGTTTTGCTCTAAAAGACCTGGGTGCTTTCGAAACAGTACGGTAAATCAGTGAAAAAGCCAAGCGTGACCGGCTATCCCTAATTATCATTATATTAACTGTAAATTGTTACTCTATGTGCTTGTGAAATTGACTAGGCGGCATTTTTATTTGATGTGATACATTGATGTGAGAAAAAAAAGTTTCCTTATTATTCACGGGCGAAGATTTCGCGGGGCTTATCATTAAGGCGATCTGAGAAAGTAACGCGTGAAACAAGGGGTGCAAGAAAGGGCTACGTTTAGAAAGGCCGATTCTAAAGATGGTCAAGTTCTTATCAAAACGATCAAAAGGTTCATCGTGGTTAAGATAACAGTTATCTGAATCTTTAATAATGGGCGAGAGTTCGATACTTTTTTTTCATGTTTTAAAATTGAAAATATTAATCATTATTATTCTGGTTCCACGTCGCAATATATTATTTCAAATGGCCTTGCGCTCGTTGCCCGTTTTTTTTTTCTTTGATCTTTTACAAAAACGTTTTCTCAGACGCAATTGTTATGCAATTGTAGCCAAAGTTATTTAAAAAAATTACTGGGCTGTTTTATTGAAAAACTAAACTTTTTTTCTCTAATTGCCAATCAGTATATTTTCTAGATTCAGCTCGATCTGGAGATCACGAATTTTGAAGTAAGTACACCACCTACCTGATAACGAAAGTAAGTTAACAAAGTTTAAGTGAAAAAAGTGTTAACTTGCTTGCATACGGTTAACTTCATTCAGTAGTGCGTAGTCAAAAGTGCTCGAAAAAAGTACAAAACTTAATTGAATCTAAACGGTTTTGATTTCATAATGGTTTTTGTTAACTTACTTGAAGACTGTCAATTTAATTAGTGTTAACTTTCTTCTATAGGTCATGTAATTAAGTAAGAAATAACAATTTTAGATGAGAATTTCCAGCAGCGACATTTTGGCGCTTGAGAGCATTTTTTAAACGTAGTCTTTGAAAATTTATTTTTTAAATTTCTAGAACATTTTAAATTTCAAAAAAATTCCATAATAAATATTCAGTCATGCGCATATTGGGTAGCTAGCTACCCATTTTCACTTTATTTCTGAATAAAAAGAGAACGGTTTGTGATAATAAAAAACGGACAACGGAATTGAAATCAAAAAAAATTCACGTGTTTATATTGGAGAAAAATATTTTTTTTAGAAAATTGTTTTAACGTTTGGGTCCGTGGAGGACGAGGGTTAAGGTTGAAAATCACCCCAGTAAGAAAATAAGAACAGGGCTTCAAAATAAAACAATAATCAAAAAATCCGTTCATTGTTTGGCGCGCTAGAGCAAATTGTGTAGCTAGGTGACTGTCATAGTAAACGCGATGCGCATGACTGTTAATCCGTCTTTTACCAACTTCTTCATTTTTATTTGTTTAATACTCATCGGATTTAATAACGCCTAAAAATGCCTTTCTGGAGCGAGTTGAGACAAGTTTCATAATTTCGTGTTAAGGGGTTAATCTTAATTTTTTTATTCGAACGATGAACACGAGCTTCTAAATTTTCTTCGGATTCCTCCAAAAACATGGCGGTATATTTTGCAATATTGCGAAAGTAAAGCGTAAAATGTTCGATAATGAACCAGCAATTAGAATAAAAAAAATGCTGGGTTCAAAAACCGAAAGTCCTAAAATAATTATATTTATGATGGGCTGTTTATTTATGAGATTTGGCATCAACAAAAAACTGAAAAGTACAAAAAATAATAATAATGCGAAACCAGTTGTTGGTCATTTACAACCGTTTGTTTATCACGGTCAATTACTTTCAACCGAGTGTTTTTATTATAAACAACTGAAATTACTAAAAAAATACCAATATGTAATCTTCACTTTACCACGACAGATGGGACAGCTTTTTCGACCACACACTAAGAGTGTCCACGAATTTATTAGAGTCATTAGAAAATTTGAAGTCCTGATTTTTTTGTGCTTGGCTTGACGGTTTCAAAATACTTAAATAATTATATAGTGTATTTACTCAGTGAATTAGTACACCAGGTGCGCCGTTACGTTTCACCCCGTTATGTTACAATTTTCCCGTTAATCCCGTTACAATTTTCTGGTGTTTTTGCCTACGCACTACGCCGTTATGTGACAATTTGTACAAAAAAAACGCGAATTTTGCAATACTTTTCGCAATATTTTCCGTTATGTTACAATTTGTACAAAGAAAAAAAACACGTATTGCGCAATATTTTCCCCGAATATTCAGAAGGTTACTAAAAGCTAAAAGTAAATGAACCAATTTACCAAAAACCGTTCGTTTGGATTACATATTACACCGTCTGCGCAGTTATCGGGCGGGTTGGCCCGCTCGTGATGTTATCGGGTAAGCTTTTTCTCCAAAAAGTTATTACTTATCCGCCTACGCCCTGCGTAGTTATTGGGCATTTTGAGAAGTTATTCCACCTCCGCACTGCCAAGTTACCTAGTCGGAAATTAGACAAGTTGAATTTATAGTATTTAGTCCGTAACGAATCTAATTACAAACAGTAAAATCTTTGTGACAAATACTTTTTAATTAAAAAAGTGCACATTTAGAGAGACATACAAATATAGAAAGCGCAGAATAAGAGACCTTTCACTGAATTTATTTTCATCAAAATTGTCAAACGTATACCGCATGACCACAATATAAATCTAATATTAAACTAAATTTGTAATAAAGTCCAAGAATAATGGAACTGGTCACCCTAGCCTTGCTTCAAAATTGTTTGCCACCTTTCTGACAAGTAATAGATGAATTATAAACTCGAACTTTTTGTTATTTTTATGTGAAAGTGGTTTTAATAAACAATCTCGACGAAAAACACGGGGGTTGTTGTGGGTTCATCCAATTCTATTTTTTCCTATCGCCGGCAACCATAAATTATGGTCCATAATGTACGTTAGAACTAAACCACATACATAACCCTATAAGGTCGTATTTTTGTGAAAAAACTTTTTTTGATTTCGTTAATTGCGTCTCCATTTTAATTGCTTACTAATTGGGCCAATTTTTTTTTCTAACTCGGCCACGTTTTTGTGTCAATTTTTGACACAGCGCAAAATTTTCGATTTCATTTTGATTATTTTCAAAGTTTTGACTCAGAAATTTCATTCGAACTTCATTTGGCCCGGTTCAGAACGTTTTTTTTTTGAATGAAAAATTTCTAAATAAAATGTTTTTCGGAGATTTTTGGAGAAAATTGCAAATTTAGTGAATTTGAGGATGATATTTTTTCGTAGAATTTCTACGGTACCTATTGGCCGAAATACGTTGTTTCCGAAAACTCATTCTCTGAAAAACTAATTCACCGAAAAAGTTAATTAAAAAAATGGAAATCAAAAAATGATGTTAGAAACTTTCTTCGAAAAATGGTTTCCCCAAACAAATATTTCTCGCAAACAATAAAAGTCAGGAGAAAAAAATAAAAACTAGTCCTTTAGGGTTAAGCGTATTTTTGTCACATGAAAACGAGAATTAAAACGACAACCGAAAAACATGTTTTACAATAATCAACTTCCGTTAATAACGCAAGAAGGTTTTCTCAAAATCCGCAAGGGAAAAGATCTTGATATGCTTTGTTTGTATCCCATGATTTCTTAATATTTTGAATCCAAATGTTGAATGAATTTGGTCAGTTAGACACACTGATTTAATAATATACCTTTTTTGAGCCAATATTAAAGTTGAAAGTTTCAAAATTCGAAATACACCACCTGAGGGGTTATCTTACCAGGGGTTATCTTACCAAGATTGGGTTATCTTACCACTTTTTGGACCAAAACGTTTAAAGGTTTCCGCCTACGCCCTGAGTGGTTATCTTACCAAGGTTGGATTATCTTACCACTTTTTAGATAATTTAGGTATAATTCTTGCAATAAAAAAATAATAAAAACTAAACAGTTCGCTTAACCGCAAACGTTTTTTACAACCGGGTTATAATTTTAATAAGTTTTACCAATTATAACTTAGTAAAGTCAACACTTAATCGGATTTCAATACACAGGGTGCGCATTTAACCGCCACCGTCCTAACTACCACTTTTGCAGTTAACCGCCAATTAGGGGTCTCACTATTTTCCAGCGATCACGCCTACACCTTGCGGAGTTAACCGCCATTTGGAATTTTCAAATATATGGGAATTTTTCATAAATCTTGGGAATTTTTCATAACTTTTTGGAAATTTGAGTGAAATATTGAACAAGAGTNCATGAGCCAATAGGCGCGCTTGTAATTCAGTTACAGACGCTTCGCGCCTTATTACATGCAGTTCGTTGAGAATATATACCACTTGTATAAAAGTTACAAGTGAATCAACGAAGATGCAGAGGAAGATAGTAATAATATAATCTCATTGATATCAACATTCCTCTGATAAGACATGATATAATAAGTGCGATATAAGAAAAACGAACAAAAAGAAGCTTGAGATGACAAAAAGGCGCCTAAATGTCGCAAAGTCCGTATTTGTTAGTTAGCTGCATGTAATTCAGTCTGTAACTGCTTATTATATATATATAACATATATGACTCATAAGCTTTCTGCTTATCAAGACACCGTCGGAATCAGTATACATTATACTTGAGAAAACACTTTATACTGTTTAATGTGTTTTCTCAAGAACGGGTAATCCGCCTTCAGTTTTTATTATATAAATCTACTATAAACGTTAACATACACCACCTGAAGGCTTATCTTACATCTGTCAACACTAAAAGCTGTATTATAGGGCAACTTTGGCAACATAACTGGTCAGGAGGTTTATGTAAAATAATTATAAAACTCGATCCGTTTTGGTCCGAAAACTGGTAATATACCAGGTGCGCCGTTATGTTACGCCCCCTTATCTTAACCATTTTTTTCATTTGGTTTTGTAAGATAACGGCGCAACTGGTCTATACTCTAACCAAAGATTTTTCTGAAGGCCATCAAAATAGGCAATAAAAATAGAAGAATCTTGCTTCGAGGGTTGAATAAAATATTAAATTGAGTCCAACTCAAGATGATGATTAAACAAAAACACATGTTTAACAACAACGATTTTACTTGTAAAATCTATGTCAAAAAGTTGTGCAAAACGGTACATCTAAAACATTAAATTAATTTTTTGTTATAAACGGACACGTAAAAAACCACCTACATTTGTTTTTGAACAAAAAATAAATTGTGAAATTTGACTTGTCGTTTGAAAAGAGTGAAAGATTAAAGTGGTTTCATGAGAACCTTGTCTGTTCGTCCGTTTTTTTTTTGTTAAATTTGTATTCACAATTTATTTTCATAGTACAGTTTTTTATATTTCCTAATAGTATAATTCCTATAGTAAAACAGCAAGTTAATATTTCTTGATTAAAAAAACGTTAAATTAATTTCCCTTTAACTCACAGGGGGAAGTAAGTGTATAAAGACACGCAACTTGTTTTTTTTGTCGGTTAAAGGCATATGGAGGCCGCGTAGGGCACAACGGGTATTGGTGACCCCCCCTCAACTTTTCGCGAAAATTTTATTGACGGTGTTTTTTGCGTAGGTTGGAGATTTCAAACAGCTCTCTAGAGGGCTCTGGTGACCCAAATCAATTTCTGAATAGTCAGAACAACATAGTTTTGACGAGCTCTACAACTTGGCTTTATCAGTTTTTTTTTTAATTTATGTGAATTTTTTAAGTGCGTGTTTATTGACACACATTTTCCCCCTACGGGTTCCCAAACACTCCTTCCCCTGAGAGTTAACTCCCAACGGTCCAAAGTGGCATACAATCCGTAGGGTCCATTACGGATGTATTGTTATTCGTCAAAAAATTTTATTCAATGTTTATTTTCCGACACTTTAACACCCAAAAAATTAATCCGTTTTTTTTTTGTNTTACACCCCCTGCGCTGTTATCTTGTCACCCGTTATCTTGCAGATTTTCCCGTTGGCTCCGTTATCTTGCAGATTTTTTTCGGCCAATTTTCCAGGAATCCCTATCTTTATGTGTTAAGCCCTGCGCTGTTATCTTGCAGATGTCCGTTCGTTCCGTTATCTTGCAGATTTTTTTCATGCGATAGTTGCAAGATAACAGCGCAGGGGGTGTATAAAAAAGCAACAAACACAGTAATTTTAAAGAAGATTGAATATTCCAGTTTTTATTAGATCACAAAGTTTAAACAGATATGCTTAAAAACGTATAAAACTATATATAAAATGACGGACGAGCATCTTAAGCCATAAATGGAGGTGGAGGGGGTACGCACTTATCAAGACAATTTCCCCAGGCTACACCAGCTGCGCTGAAGCACTTCAGAAATGCCTGATTATCGTTCGGATACTTGTCTTCGCACGTTTGGACTGCTGTGTCTAATTCCTTTGTGCATTTAGTAATGCATCCTAAATGAAAATATTACAGATTTTGGACAAAGGAAAAAATAAATTGAAGTAAAGTCCTTATTTCCAAAACGGCCATTTTTGATTCTCGAAAATAGCGTCCGTATTTGGGTGAATTGTCACAAAGTGTCCATCTGTCGACTGCTTTGGGCACATTTTATCACAAAAATCGTCGGTATTGGAAGAAATCGTCCATATTGAGAGTAAAGACTGTATTGTATGTGGCTATTTTTGATAATATTATTTTAATAGAAACCGCTATAAATTCAAAAAAATTTTTAATTTTCAAATTCTGCTTGGTTTAGAACACCTTTCGTGGTTGTGAATTACAATTCGCTTTAAAAATCCACTGCGCTGTTATCATGCCATTTTTAATATAATTCGAGAAGACCTATCTTTAATTGTTAAGCACAACGTAGGTTTCGGACCGGTGGNCGTTGTGATTCTGATTGAATTTTGCTGCCAATTTATGTTTTACTATTTCTCGGAACATTGTAGACTACCATCGTGTACAAACTACGCATTAAAAAATAAGTTAAGCATATTTATTTTTGAAAAGTTGTATGAACATTTTTATAAATTCAAGTTTTTATTGAAATTTTCAAGCACCAAAATTTCTAGAATTTGATGACCAAATGAACTTGGTCATACTTGATATCATTAGCTAACGCCTTAAAATGTAATAAAAACATCAAATATGTGACAAAAATGGACATCACTGATTTTTGGGTTCACTTTGTACACAACATGACTGACCGGTCCTTAAAAACAATTGAAATTAATTATTTCGGTTAGCGGACAAGTAAAAAATACCCGTAAGAATCAATGATAAAATCAGCGACCCTTATTTGGCGCAATAACATTTTTCTCGGAAAAAGGACCCTTATTTGGCGAAACCGACCCTTATTTGAGGGGCCCTTATTTGGCGACCCCTGTATTAGGTATTTGTGGTAAAGTTACGAATAATGTATAAATTATTATAATTTCAAGCAAAAAAATAGTAAACTAACGATAAAACAGTGTAGACCAATATGGTTTTCACAACTGTAGCACAAGATATAGAAGTTGGAGGCGAAATTAAACGNACCTTGTAAAAATTTAATAAATTAGAAGTCACATAAGTTATGTTGTGACATAACATTACCAAACTTTTACTACATACGTTTATTTCCGCCTCAAGGTTCTTTATTTCGTGCTTTTATTGCCGCAAATTTTAATAATTTACCTAGATATATTCATAATATAAAACTTTTATGTTTTCTATATATTTTATTTGTATATTTTGTTTATATCGAACTCACCATTAGGATTGGGTTGAGGTGCTTCACATGTATTAATGCATGCACCCCATGCCTTTGACGCATCGCCCACGCACTTTTTGAGTTTGTCTGGATCGTTGGTTATTTTTTCACATTCTGCCATTGCAGCATCTAATGTCTTAGTACAATTTGCGATGCAACCTAAAACATACATAATATTAAAACTGTTTAAAAAACAGCTGGAACCTAAAGTAGTTATTCGCATGTTGTCGATAAGGGATAAAAAAGTTCGATTTTTGCCGCGAGACGATCAAAATAAAAAAAAACCGAAATCACAAGTGTTTAAATACCAATCCCACAAAAATCACAGTGTGATTTGAATTTGGGGATTTCGATCACTGGTTACGATAGAACTCACTATACACCAGGTGCGCCGTTATGTTTCAAACCCAAATCAAAAAAAAGTGTAACATAACGGCGCAGTGCGTAGGCGATTTCGTTGGAAAACGCCAAAAAATTGTAACATAACGGGACGAACGCAGAAAATATTGCGCAATATGTGTTTTTGTACAAATTGTAATATAACGGCGTAGTGCGTAGGCAAAAACGCCAGAAAATTTTTTGCTAAAAAATTGTAACATAACGGGACGAACGGGAAAATTGTAACATAACGGGGTGAAACATAACAGGGCACCTGGTGTATTGGAGTCGTTGCCAAAAATTGCCTCAAATTTTGATCAATACCTCGAACTATGAGCTCAAATAAACCATTTTTTTTATTTAATGCTTATCAATTGACTGTTGCTGTAAGGCCCACAAGTTTTACAAATATGTTCTTATGAAATTATTCAAAACTCGTCTGAAAAAAATGGAATGAATGAGTTTACCATTTGGTGATGGTGGGTCAATAACCAATGATGGTTTAAAACAGGCATCATTACAAAGGAACCACGCTTTTGAAGCATCGCCAACGCATTTTCGTAGTTTTTCCGGGTCCGTTATTTTGTCGCATTCCTGCATGGCAGCATCCAATGTTTTTGTACATTTTGCAACGCAACCTAAAGCATTTAATTCCAAATACATCGTTTCAAATAACCGTACATAAAAAGATGGATAGTATTTCCCGAAAGTTTTAATTAAGGGGGAATTATATTAACAAAAGTATGCGTAGGCGATATTGCCGTAAAGTTGACATATCGTAATTTGCTTAAAAATACATCTCCTGTATGGTAACAAAGGCTTAACGTCCGATGACTAATCGGCGATTTTGGTCGGATATATTCTTCAGGTTAGCCCCAAAAATGCAGTTGATCTTCCGTTTGTTGGCTCAGATTGTAGCCCAAAAGTCTGGGGCCAACATACGGTGTTCCATCAGTATAAGTCCTTAATTTTTTCGACGAAAATAAAACTATTCACATTTGGCTGAAAATGATTTGACTAGAGGTATTCGACCACGGCGCTTCTGATTTTGACACCTATGAACGCTAAAAATCAACCGGTTTGGAGAAAATTACCATAAACCACTAACATGTGACCATAAAATTCCTAGGCATAACCTTTATAATATTGCAAGTATAGACTTCAAATTTCCGATTTGAGGGAAGTTGGGTCTACCCCTACTAGAGGGATGCGGCATACCGTACCGGGGTTCACCTGTACATAGAATAACACGTTCTTACCGTCGGGCTTTGGGGGATCAATGACATTCGCCGAAATAAGTCCGATAAATAATGCGCAAACTTTCATGATAGAGTGAACAGTTTAATTTCAACTAATTGTGCTACGTTTTCAAAATTTTGTTCCGTATCGACATTATTGAACATTTGGCTTTTATCTCACATCTCATCATACGATGATTTGAACAACCGAGTTGGACAAAAGCCAGTCTGTAAACGGTCGATTCGCGAACTATATGCATTATATTATATAATTATAGAAAATATAATTGATGTAATATCTAGCGAAAATTACATGTAATTACACATAATTGTACTTTTCGTGTCTTTTCAGCAAAATATATAAGTTATATAATGATAACTTATGTCCGCCGCGGAGTATATAACCACCTCACGGGTTATCTTACCCCTTTTTGAACTAAATCGCGAAGTGGTTTCCGCCCACGCCCTAAACGGTTATTTTACCAAGGTTGTGTTATCTTAAAGATAGGCGTACGCAGAAACTTCTTTACGTTTTGGTTCCAAAAGGGGTAAGATAACCCGTCAGGTGGTTATATACTCTGTTTCATACCCCTTTTCAGCGTTAATAAAGGTAATATAATCCGTCAGGTGCAGTGTTGGAAACGCTTGGCGTTGGGATGCGTTGGGACAATTTTCTCCCAAACGCGTTAGGAGCGTTGGACGTTGGGGTAATTTGGAGTGTTGGCCAACGCTTGCGTTGCGCATTGGAAAATTTTTGAGCGTTGGCCAACGCTTACGTTGGGCGTTAGGAAAATCTGGAGCGTTGTCCAACGGTTGCGTTGGGCGTTGGGAAAAAAGGAACTGCTGGATAAGCTTGAAGTTAACTATACAAAGGGTAAATTTATCCTAGATTGGTATTTACAGTATGAGTTCTAACAAAATGCTCCTCGCTTTGTCAAATTTTGTATTCTAATTGGCTTAAAAAAAGCCAAAAGCGCGTTAATATAACTCATACTGTAGGCCCTTGATCAGTATGACAATAAACAATGGTTTTCGGTTCAATATTGCTAAACCAGTTGTCGGTTTGATATCACTCTTGGCGGATAAGCGTGATAAACATTCTTCAAACAATCAAACGCAAAAAAAAATGGTGTTTCTTCAGCGGAATATTGATATTGCCTCAACGCGTTTGGCGACTAGCCCTTTATCGCACACCAAGTGCGGCGTTTATTTTATCTGGCGGTCGGACAACACACGTAATTTTCCGAAGGCAACTAGCGACCAAAAAGGGATGTCTCAAAAACGCAATAAAAATAAGGAATGTGTTGATGAACCTTTATGGGTGGCTGTTATTTAGTAAGCACCAAAGCGAGCAAAAGAACAGAACGAGGATATGGATTTTCACGCGCGCGTCCTAAAACGTGATGCTGTAAACTATACAGTTCCTACTCCCAATACGGACGCTCGCAATACACACGATGCTCCCAATACGGATGCTTTTTCGACGAAAAAAACGTTTTTCCCCAAATTGGGATTATACGGGTATTATACGGACGTTTTTTTTTGTGTTTGGGCGTCCGACCTATTAACATCCCAATACGGACGCTGCGCCCGATACAAAATCTGCTCCCAATACGGACGCTATTTTCTAGAATCAAAAACGTCCATATTGGGAGAAGGGCATGTATTTATTCTGAAAATGAAATTGTATTCCATGAAAATCATCGGTTTTAAACCGCAAAAATCTAAAAACGAAAAAGGTTCAGAAAATCCGCCATAAAATCACGGCTACAGTAAAGAGTAAAACAACGTGCTTCTCGTTTTTTCAAATTTTGTATTCTAATAGGCTTAAAAACTAGAAAAAAACGAGAATCGCGTTATTATACCTCATGCCGTATTAAGTACAATTTAATGGACCGAACTAGTATAAATAAGGTACTGTATCTGGTAAAGTTTAGCCCACCTAACTAGTTATCTTAATCATTTTTTTGTGTAAAAAAGTAACGATAGTTTATATATAAATATAATTCCTCATGTCTGAAAGAAATGCGTTATTTGAGTACAGACTACTGTAGTTAAAACTATGTCAGAAGGACATTATGTTAATTCAGAACGTTTAACAAAAAATAAAAAAAGACCATCTGCTTTTCACATCAAATTTACGAAAACATTCAAATATTTCTCATGAATCTTGAATAACAGAAATCCAAAAAGTATAAGTAAATTAAGATTTTAATTTCAACGATCGTGTAAAATTCGAATATTTATTGTTTTCGGTCTCTTGCCAGACGAAATTGAACATTTTTCTGAATGATTAGGAAATAATAACCCTGTTTACATTTTTTTCTGTTAAAAAAATTTACGAATAAAATACATCTTAGAATAGAAAAAATGAGGAAACGGTATTTTTTGCTTTTTAATACATGTTTCTTGCAATCTAACAAAATTTCAACTGATCCATAGTACTCAAGTTTTAAAATTTTCCATTTGTTTTGACACTTGAGGACCTATTTTATCCAAAAGGCTTTTAAACAAGGCTAGGCAAAGGGGAGCGCTTCAATTGGTACGCGCGATCTTTTGGTACTGAAGCTTCTTTTGGTACTGAATTTCTTTTGGTACTAAAGCTTTTTTTTGGTACCAATGCTTCTTTTTGTACTAAAGCTTCTTTTGGTTCTTGATTCTTTTGGTACCAATACTCTTTTGGTACCAATGCTTCTTTTGGTACTGCCGAGTACCAAAAGAAACTTTAGTATCAAAGGAAGCTTCAGTACTAAATGAAGCTTCAGTACCAAAAGATCGCGCGTACCAATTGAAGCGCTCCCAGGCAAAGATGTCTTTTATTTTGGCTTAGCTTAACTTATAAAATATTAGTCCTTTGTTCAATTGGCTTAGCTTAGCTTACTTCACCTAAGCCAGAATGGCGTGTTGGCTTACCTTGGCTTAGCTTACATAAGCCCAGGTAAGTCAAGGTAAGCCGTGGCTTATAGAAGCCGCTTGCCGAGTTTTAAATGTGAAAAAATTCTCTTAAAATCGAACTTCATCAAATATTCATTCGTATAAATATTTTTCAAATTTGCTTTTTTTCAAAAATTTCGAAAATAAGTTTCTTCAATAAGCAAAAAAATCATATACACTAAAGAAACGGCTTTAAAGTGTTTCATGTTAAAAAAAATCTGTGAGTCAGTACTTTTTTTAGTTGAATATCGAGTTCGATGGCAGTTGCTCAATGCAAGATGTTACACGGTTTTATGTTGAAAATCGCATTACACCATTTGGCGCTTAAAATTGTTTAGATCAAATGGTCCAAATCCAGAAATTAATTCACATGTTGGAGGATCAATGGCAATTTGGTTCAAATGCAAATCCCTGCACCTTTCTGATACACTTTATTTTTTTTATTTTCTATGCCACCGAAAAAATATGTTTTATATCTGTGGTTTTGTTTTCAGTTTTCACCCATGTTTAAAAATAAAATCTATAACGTAAAAATGCTCACTCAAGTTCATCTAAGAAGCGTGAATATGAATTTTTGGAAAAAATACAGGTGGTCGTCAAATAAGGCTCGCCTTCGCTAAGTAAGGGTTGGTGGCGCCAAATAGCGGTCGCTTTTATTCTAGAAAACGTTTATTGCTCCAAATAAGGCTCGCTGGTTGAACTGTTATATATAGGACAGTTAGTGGTCAAGTAAGAAATTAAGTTAAAGTTGGCAAAATTCAAAGAAAGATCGCGAACCAGAATACCCTGCAAAACACTGCGAATTAACATTATTTGACCTCACTTATCGGTCGGAAGTGTTATTTGCCAAACATTCTTAATACCCATTAAATACAAAAAAAAAATAGTTCGATGGAATTGGGTGTTGCTGACGATAATTTTTGGTCAATTCAAACCATCAAAAGAACATTTTTTTAAATAAACCATTTATGACTGTCACAATTTATTCGTTCAAATGTTGTGAAAATAAAACAAAACAACAGTGTTTGCAACTGCCGTACCAATGCTCATCTCAAAAGATCACATTGACTTGTTTACTATTAAGCTATACGGTGTGAAGTTCTTCCAAGAGTATTTATTTCATCTATAACACTACTATCTATTTTATCACAATGAATCTAGTAAAGTCCCTAGTGGGTGCTCCCAAGTTGGGGAGTTCCCACCCAAATAAAGTACAATATCTGTTTCAAAAAAATAAAAATTATTTAGATAGTTAGAGTTTTTAGCCTTTATGTTGGGTCTTTTTCATGTTGCTAGGGTATTCAAATCAAAATATTTTGTACTGCATAATTAACTCCGGAAATAAAATACATTTTGATANTGTCAGAAGGACATTATGTTAATTCAGAACGTTTAACAAAAAATTAAAAAAGAGACCATCTGCTTTTCACATCAAATTTACGAAAACATTCAAATATTTCTCATGAATGTTGAATAACAGAAATCCAAAAAGTATAAGTAAATTAAGATTTTAATTTCAACGATCGTGTAAAATTCGAATATTTATTGTTTTCGGTCTCTTGCCAGACGAAATTGAACATTTTTCTGAATGATTAGGAAACAATAACCCTGTTTACATTTTTTTATGTTAAAAAATTTACGAATAAAATACATCTTAGAATAGAAAAAGTGAGGAAACGGAATTTTTTTTGCATTTTAATACCTGTTTCTTGCAAATTGATTATCTAAAAACTTTTTCAACTGATCCTTAGTCCTCAAGTTTTAAATTTTCCCATTAGTTTTGACACTTGAGGACCTATTTTATCCGAAAGGCTTTTGTAAACAAGACCGCGTGCCGAAAATTCACATTTTAAATGTGAAAAATTCTCTCACAGTGGAACTCCATCAAATACTGTATGATTCGTATAAATCTTTTTCAAATTTGCCTTTTCAAAAATTTCGAAAATAAGTGTTTCTTCGATAAGCAAAAAAAAAATCATATACATTAAAAGTACGACCTAAAAGTGCTTCATGTTAAAAAAATTTGTGAGTCAGTACTTTTTTAGTTGAATATCGAGTCCGATGACAGTTGCTCAATGCATCTTACACGGTTTTATGTTGAAAATCGCATTACACCATTTGGCGCTTAAAATTGTTTAGATCAAATGGTTCAAATCCAGAAATTAATTCACATGTTGGAGGATCAATGGCAATTTGCTTCAAATGCAAATCCCTGCACCTTTCTGATACACTTTATTTTTATTTTCTATGCCACCGAAAAAATATGTTTTATATCTGTGGTTTTGTTTTAATTTTCACCGATGTTTAAATAACAAAAATATAACGTAAAAATGCTCACTAAAGTTCATCTAAGAAGCGTGAATATGAATTTTTGGAAAAAAGAAACATGGGTTCGTCAAATAAGGGCCCTCAAAGAAGGGTCGTTTTCGCTAAATAAGGGTTGGTGGCGCCAAATAGCGGTCGCTTTTATTCCAGAAGAAAATTATTGCTCCAAATAAGGTACTGGTGCATGTAGGACAGTTAGCGGTCAATTAAAAATTATACTTGAGGTTGTCAAAATTCAGAGAAAGGCTAAATAATTTGGAGATCGTGAACCAGAATACCCCCCCCCCAAAACATTTCGAATTTAACATTATTTGACCTCACTTATCGCCCGGAAGTGTTATTTGCCAAACAGTCTTAATACCCATTAAATACAAAAAAATAGTTCGATGGAATTGGGTGTTGCTGACGATAATTTTTGGTCAATTCAAACCATCAAAAGAACATTTTTTTAAATAAACCATTTGTGACTGTCACAATTTATTCGTTCAAATGTTGTGAAAATAAAACAAAACAACAGTATTTGCAACTGCCGTACCAATGTTCATCTCAAAAGATCACATTGACTTGTTTACTATTAAGCTATACCGTATAGCCTATACGGTGTGAAGTTCTCCCAAGAGTATTTATTTCATCTATAATACTATTTTATCACAATGAATCTAGTAAAGTCCCTAGTGGGGGCTCCCTAGTTGGGGATCCCAAGTTGCGGAGTTGCCACCCAAATAAAGTAAATAATTATATCTTTTTCAAAAAAAAAAAAATTATTTGGATAGTAAGAGTTTTTAGCCTTTATGTTGGGTCTTTTTCATGTTGCTAGGGTATTCAAATCAAAATTATTTTTGTACTGCATAATTAACTCCGGAAATGAAATACATTTTGATGAAAATAAGAATTAAAATCTCAGCCACATCTGTAAAATCTGTAAAATAAAAGTGTCAAGAATGGCAACACCAAGTAAGCGTAGAGGTGCCAAATAAGGGTAGGTTACGTGAAAGAGCGCCCTATTTCTACTACACACGATGCGCAGTTAAACGCCACCCTTCGCGGCGTCCTCAACTGGCGGTTAACTGCAAAAGTGGCGGTTAACTGCACAGTGCGTAGGCGATTTACTGGGAAAAAGTGGCGGTTAACTGCAAATAATGGTGATAGTGTCAAAGTGGCGATTAACGGAAAAGAACGTTTTTGACCCATGAGAATTCGACACTTTAGGAAAAACCTCAAAAACGATGACTCATAATTTTAGATTGAAAAATTATCATGATATGAAAAATTTTAAATTATAAAATTTGAATAAAATAAATAGAAATGAAAGTTTAAATTGAAAAATTATCAAAAGCCGGAAATTATCCGGAATTGAAACCATATTTTT